>JARQOC010000002.1:372641234-372683274 GCA_033576535.1 Allobates femoralis
AGAGATCTAACATACCACTTACATACCATGATGCTGCTAATCTCGGCATTTAAGGAGAGAAATTAAACGGGGGAAAAAGAGAATTTTGTTTACGTACCGTAAATTCTTTTTTCTTTAATCATCAATGGGAGACCCAGACAATGGGGTTTAGGGCACTGCCCTCCGGAGGTCACACTAGGTACTACAAGTTTGTAGACACCGCCTCCTCCGCTTATAAACCCCTACCGCAGGGAACATCCTCAGTTTGGTCCATAAGCTGCGAGGAGAAAATAAACCACACCCGAAACATCGGGAAGAATGCCGTGCACAGACGGTTCAACAACCCGGCAAACACTGTCTCAACAGAGAGCAGAACAAATGCAAAACATGCAAAGGAACAACTGGGTGGGTGCTGGGTCTCCCATTGATGATTAAAGAAAAAAGAATTTACGGTACGTAAACAAAATTCTCTTTTTTCTGGTCATCATAATGGGAGACCCAGACAATGGGGATGTCCTAAAGCAATACCCCAGGGCGGGAAGAGTTCCTCAACAAGACGGATAACACATGGTTCCCTTCAAAGGTGGGCAACCGCCGCCTGGAGAACCCGCCTGCCCAGACTTGCATCCGCAGAGGCATGGGCATGCACCATATAGTGCTTAGAGAAAGTGTGCAGGCTGGACTAAGTGGCCGCCTGACACACCTGTAGAGCAGACGCTCGATGTCGCAAGGCCCAAGAGGCACCTACAGCCCTGGTAGAGTGAGCCTTCAATCCCACCGGGAGAGGCAAACCAGAGGACCGGTAAGCCTCTTGAATGGAAGCCTTAATCCATCTGGCCAAGGTTGACTTCGAAGCCGCGGACCCCTTACAGCGACCTGTCGTAAGAACAAATAAGGAATCCGAACTCCTGAAGGAGGCGGTCCTGGACACATAAATGCGTACAGCTCTCACGAGATCCAGAGTATGGAGGTCGCGCTCCACCTGATGAACGGGAGCGGGGCAAAATGATGGGAGAACAATCTCCTGGTTCAGGTGAAAAGTTGAAACCACCTTCGGCAAGAATTCTGGCCGTGGGCGCAACACCACCTTGTCTTGGTGAACCACCAGAAAGGGTGACTTGCACGATAGTGCAGCCAATTCTGAGACCCTCCTTAGAGACGTAATCGCCACCAGAAAGGCCACTTTCTGGGACAGACGAGATAGAGAAACATCTCTCAACGGCTCAAACGGCGGTTTCTGTAATGCCGCCAGGACCATGTTAAGGTCCCAAGGGTCCAGAGGTCTCTTGTAGGGCGGAACCATCCGCGACACCCCCTGCAGAAATTGACGCACCTTCGGGAGGAGCGCCAATCGCCTGTCAAACAGCACCGAAAGTGCTGATACTTGACATTTCAAAGAGCCAAGGGATAATCCCAACTCCAAACCCGACTGTAAGAAAGCCAACAACGTCGGGATAGACAAGAGCCAAGGAGACCGTCCACCAGAGGCACACCAGGTAAAAAAGATCTTCCACGTCCGGTGGTACATCTTCCTGGAAACAGGCTTCCTAGCCCGATTCATAGTGGCCACCACTGTAGGGGAGAAACCCCTAGATGTCAGGAGCCAGGCCTCAAGAGCCATGCAGTCAATCTGAGGGCCCTGGAATTGAGGTGGAAGAATGGGCCTTGTGCGAGTAAATCTGCGCGTTCTGGAAGAGCCCACCTGTGTCCGCCTGACAGTTGCCACAGGTCCGGATACCAGGACCTCCTGGGCCAATCTGGAGCCACTAGAATGGCTATCCTGCACTCCGACCTGATCTTCCAAAGGACCCTGGGAATCAGAGCCAGAGGAGGGAACACATACGGCAGTTGGAAGCTGGACCAACTCAGTATCAGAGCATCCGCCCCCAGGGACTGAGGATCCCACGATCTCGCCAAGTACTGGGGCACCTGATGATTCAGCCTTGAGGCCATCAGATCCACGTCCGGAGTGCCCCATCTGCTGCAGATGTCCCGGAAGACGTCTGGATGCAGGGACCACTCTCCGGCGTCCATCCCCTGCCGGCTCAGGTAGTCGGCCTCCCAGTTCTCGACCCCTGGGATGTGAACTGCGGAGATCAAGCAGTCGTGTTCCTCCACCCACGATAGGATGCGGTGGACTTCGGCGAGGGCCTGAGCGCTTCTGGTCCCTCCCTGATGATTTATGTAGGCGACGGCCGTCGCATTGTCGGACTGTACCCGAATGGGTCGTCCTGCCAGGAATTTCTGAAACGCCAGGAGCGCCAGATAGACCGCCTTGATCTCCAGGACGTTGATCTGCAACGTCGACTCCGCCTGAGTCCAGAGGCCTTGAGCCCTGTGGTGTAAGAACACCGCGCCCCAGCCCTTCAGACTGGCGTCGGTGGTCACCACTAACCAAGAAGGTTTGAGGAAGGATCTTCCCCGTGACAAGTGACGTGGCTGGAGCCACCACTGCAGGGAGTCCCTGGTCGGTTGCGATAGTGCCACCAACCGATTCAGAGAGATCGCTCTCTTGTCCCACCGGCGAAGAATCTCCAGCTGGAGAGGACGGAGACGAAACTGTGCAAATGGCACCGCCTCTATTGCCGCTACCATGCGTCCCACCAGTCTCATCAATTCCCGAAGGGATGAGTGAGGTGACAGGAGAACGTGCTGTACTCCTGAGTGGATCGCCAGCTGCTTGGCCTGAGGTAGAGACACCAGGGCTGAGTCCGTGTGGAAATCCATGCCCAGATATGTCAATGACTGGGTCGGAACCAGGGTCGACTTCTGAGTATTGAGAAGCCACCCGAACTGTTCCAGAGACCTCATGGTCGCTTCCAGGCTCACCCGACAAAGGTCTTCCGATGGCGCCCTGACCAATAGGTCGTCCAGATAGGGTATGACGGCGTGACCCTGCACATGCAGGAGAGCCATCATAGATGCCATCACCTTCGTGAACACCCTTGGTGCAGAGGCCAACCCGAAGGGTAGGGCCACAAATTGGAGATGTTCGTCCCCCACTGCGAATCGTAACCAGCGTTGATGAGCCGGTGCAATGGGCACGTGAAGGTAAGCGTCCCTGATATCGATGGACGCTAGGAAGTCCCCCTGCGACAGAGCCGCGATAACGGAACGTAGGGATTCCATGCGGAACTTCCGCACCAACACGTGACGGTTGAACAATTTTAGGTCTAGGACCGGTCGAAAGGAGCCGTCCTTCTTTGGGACAATAAAGAGGTTGGAGTAAAAACCCCTGAACCTCTCTGCCGTGGGCACTGGGACCACTACTCCGTCTCTGCGGAGTCCCTCCAACACCCGGAGAAAAGCCTGAGTCTTTTCTGGGGATGGAACAGACCGATGGAATCGGGATAATGGTTTTGACGTCAGCTCTATCCTGTAACCTCGCGAGACTACGTCTCGAACCCACTGATCTTGAACGTGAAGTAGCCACTTGTCCTGAAAGCGAGACAAGCGGCCCCCCACCTGTGGGGAGGCAGGATGAAAGAGTGAGTCATGTAGAGGCGGGTTTGGGGGTGGTAGTTGCCGCCCCCGCCGGCTTCTTTGGACGACTCTTGGAGCGCCACTGAGAAGCGGGCTTGCCCCCTCGGTCCGTGCGAGCGGACGGTGCTGATGACTGTGAGCCGGACCGAAAGGACCACTGCTTTGGGTTCCTCTTAACGGTATACCGTGGCTTAGGCTTATTCTGCGGTATCTTAGACTCAGCAGAATCCTTGATCAGCTTGTCCAGCTCTGTGCCAAAGAGTCTGTCACCAGAGAACTGAAGATTCTGCAGAATCTTCTTAGATGTGGCATCTGAGTCCCAAAGACGCAGCCACAACAACCTGCGGATCGCTATCGCATTGGCCGAAGCCACAGCTGAGCGAGTGGCAGTTTCCAGAGACGCCGTCCTGGCGTAGTCCGCATAGGCCCTTGCTCTCTCAGTGAGTGCCAGGACCTCCGGACTGGACCTTGCCAGGTCAGTGATACCATCCAAGCAGGTAGTAATCGCTTGTAAGGTCCAGACCGTGGCAAAATTAGGGGCAAATGAAGACCCCACAGCCTCATAGGAAGACTTGGCGAGTTGCTCGACCTGTCTATCAGTAGCATCCTTCAGCGAGGAGCTATCAGAGGCAGAGAAAAGGGAGCGTGCAGCAATTCTAGTCATGGAAGCGTCCACCTTTGGAGACTGCGACCATTCCTGAAGCACCTCCTGGGGGAAGGGGAAGCGATTGTCCTTAGGTTTGCGGACATAGCGCCGCCCAGGATGTAACCTGGGTGCTCTAACCACCCTTCCAAAATTAGTGTGGTCCATGAAGGATCCACTTGGTCTAGCCTCTGGCCGCAGCCATTGATAGACCTCCTTCGGGTGCACGACAACCTCTTCAGGGGGAGTCACGAGACGCAAGGTCTCATTGATGGAGGACACCAGATCCTCCACCCCGTCTGGAGGTTCAGACACAGACACAGACCCGAAGTTTGAACCCCCATCATCTTCCTCACCATCAGAGGAACGCTCCTCCTCAGAGAGAGCCTGGAGCTCGGGTGAATCCTCACGACGAGCCCGCTTAGGGGGTCTCACAGCAGAAGAGGGAGACACCCGGGGGTAACTGGAAGGAGTAGCTGGGTTTTCCAGTCTCCTATGCAGTGCCTCCAGTGACTGCGACATGGAGGACATCTGGGACAGCAGGGATTCATTGATCCTATTCTGCGTTTCCCATGGCCCTTGGATTACCTGAATCTCAGGGTATAGCACCGGAGCTGCTGCTGCCTCAGCTGAGCCAGCCCGGGCTTCTGGGCGTCCGCAGTTATTGCAGGACCCCTCCACCAAAGTTCCCTTGCAGGTAGCACAGGTAATGGTGTTATCCGCCGCCTTAGCAGCATGCTTCTTAACTGAGGACATATCCACAGTAGGGGTTGAGGCCAAGGCCAATAGACAAAACAAACCGGGAATCCCGGTGGCTTACCGACCGCAGTAACGCGGTGGGAGGAAGCGGTGTGTGTGTGTGACCTCCGCGAGTTCCGGTCTCCCTCTGAAGTGCAGACACGTGCTGCCGTAGATCCCAGCCGGGAAGTGAGAGAGAAGATGGCCGCCGCCAGCACAGACGTGGGCGGCGCCGGGAACACGCGGGAAGCACACGCACACGCCCCCTCGGTGACGTCACCGTAAGGGCTGCCTCTCCTCCTCCAAGCAGCCTCTGTAATGGAGGTGCTGGAGCCCGCAGCGCGGGAAAACAGTGCGAACTCATCATGCACACATACCCAGACTGTCATCACATACAAACATGCACAGTCTACGGCCTCAGCCCCTGTGACACACAGGGCGGTCAGCCAGGGTGACCCCAGCACAGGGTACACCGCCAGATCCGCGGACCCGAGGGTAACGCGCGGTCTGAGTGTCAGGACACATAAAGTGCCAGACACTACCCCCAGGCACACAGGAGACACAGAGTGCCTCAGTGCCGGTCCGGTCTGTAAGCACCATTTAGGGAGGCCTCGGACGGGGGTTCAGCCCAGTCCGGAGTGTAAGCACCATTTAGGGAGGCCTCGGACTGGGCTGGCTCCAGTCCGGTCTGTAAGCACCATTTAGGGAGGCCTCGGACGGAGCGGAGCTGTGCAAGGCTCCCATCTCCCACTCTCCAGAGCCCCCCAGAGAGGGATGGAAAGGAGCGCGACAGCGTACCGGGAGAACACAGAGTGTCCAGGCACTAGGCCCTCCGGTACCTCCACCAGCGTGTGCCACAAAGGGTGAGCGGGGAGGCTGTCGCAGGTCCCGACTAGGACCATATTACCTTGTCTTCAGACGCCATCACGTAAGTAGTGAGAGTGCAGTGAAGTGCAAGCAAAGCGTGATCCTCCGAGCACACTAAGTTTAAAACTGAGGATGTTCCCTGCGGTAGGGGTTTATAAGCGGAGGAGGCGGTGTCTACAAACTTGTAGTACCTAGTGTGACCTCCGGAGGGCAGTGCCCTAAACCCCATTGTCTGGGTCTCCCATTATGATGACCAGAAAACATCCCTTTGTGTTAGGCCCGGTTCATATCACGATTTTGTGCCTGTCCGTGGGATCCAAGTTTGAAGGAGGAACCCACGGACAGGCACGGATCCACACGGATCCCTGCACTCGGATGGCAAATAGCCATCCAATCCGCGTCTATGCAGTATCCGTGTGGCCATGTACAAATGGAACAATGTGTCCATGATTTCACTGCAACCAGAGATCTTTGACCAATATCTGAACAGATATCTGTGTGTGTAACGTGGCCTTTAGCTATTTTCAAGAGCACTGCTGTTTGTTATTGTTTACATTCAGATAGAAAACCTGTCTTGATACGGTGCTCTTCCTACACATACACAGTTTCTTAGGCCAGCTTCACATTGCGGGTTTGATCCAATCCGTGGCTGTCCGTGTAAACCAGACAGCCCCGGACCGGATTTTGGCCCCATAGTAGCCTATGGGGCTGGATAGAAGCCGGATGGCAGCTCTCTGCCATCCGGTTTCTATCTGTCCGGGACAATCCGGGAGAATTCAGAATTCTCTCACGGACACAAAAACGTTGCTTGCAGCGTTTTTTTGTCCGAGAGGAGAATATCTCCTCTAATTGCCTACTCCCGGATTCTTCCAGATTCGCCCGGATCCGGG
Source organism: Allobates femoralis (assembly GCA_033576535.1). Taxonomy (NCBI): domain Eukaryota; kingdom Metazoa; phylum Chordata; class Amphibia; order Anura; family Aromobatidae; genus Allobates; species Allobates femoralis. Next base: position 372,647,835 of record JARQOC010000002.1, read on the forward strand.
GCAATCCGGCGCTCCCTAACATGGGAGCCTATGGGGCTGGATTGCACCGGTCCGGGAGGATCCGGGAACCAGACACCTGCCAGCCGTGGTCCTGATTCAGCAGCAGCGGCAGCTGCGTCTGGGAGCACGAGCCCTCCGGTTCTGTGTGCTGATCCGATCCGGGGCTGTCAGGTTCACCCTGACAGCCTCGGATCGGATCTGACCCGCAATGTGAAACCGGCCTTATGAGAAAATGATCTGATAGATTTAAATGATGACACCAATCCTGCATAATATAGGTCCTTAAATATCCTGCATATTGGTGGGGTTTAAGTCACACCCTAACCCTCCAGCCACAATTATTATTGTGGTAAGCACAAACCTCATGAGTCAAAAGCACTCCGTTCCTGCATGAGGATGTGCAAAGCTTTCAAAGATCGTGGGGGTCACAGAAACTGGCCACCTCTGACTTACAGGATATTCGGGGATGTATGAAAAAGTGCAGGTAAAATTTAAAGGAACTTGTAAGCGGGATGTTATGCCTCCAGCACGCATGCGCAGTGCGGGGCTTGAAGCTAACAGAGCGGCGCGGGTGTATCCACGTCACCCGAAGCCGGAAATGACGCGATTCGCGTCATACAGCCCCACACTGCAGCCCCGGCTGGAATAGGAGAGCGGGAAGGCGCGCATTTGAATGTGAGTTGAAGAGCACGCCTTTTGAGGCGTGATATTAGGAAGAGGGAGAGCCTGTCTGGGTGACTATGCATACAATAGTCACTCATTAACATCGGTAATGAAGTAGTTTAATAACGTTTATCTTCATTTTCAATACATGCATTTAGGAGCTAAAAGGAGTGTAGGATAAGTGTGAATATGCTCTAGAGGCATCTTTTAATAGCTTAGGAGGTGTTTTGGGGGTGACAGGATCCCTTTAATGTTGAAGGTAGACTTTAAGTCCCTCAAATTCAACCTACAGTGTTGGCCAAAAGTATTGACACCCCTGTTATTCTGTCAGATAATACTCAGTTTCTTCCTGAAAATTATTGCAAACACAAATTCTTTGGTATTATTATCTTCATTTAATTTGTCTTCAATGAAAAAAACACAAAAAGAATTGTCCTAAAGCCAAATTGGATATAGTTCCACACCAAACATAAAAAAGGGGGTGGACAAAAGTATTGGCACCCTTAGAAAAATCATGTGATGCTTCTCTAATTTGTGTAATTAACAGCACCTGTAACTTACATGTGGCACCTAACAGGTGTTGGCAATAACTAAATCACACTTGCAGTTGACATGGATTAAAGTTGACTCAACCTCTGTCCTGTGTCCTTGTGTGTACCACATTGAGCATGGAGAAAAGAAAGAAGACCAAAGAACTGTCTGAGGACTTGAGAAACCAAATTGTGTGGAAGCATGAGCAATCTCAAGGCTACAAGTCCATCTCCAAAGACCTGAATGTTCCTGTGTCTACCGTGCGCAGTGTTATGAAGACGTTTAAAGCCCATGGCACTGTGGCTAACCTCCCTAGATGTGGACGGAAAAAGAAAATTGACAAGAGCTTTCAACGCAAGATTGTGCGGATGTTGGATAAAGAACCTCGACTAACATCCAAACAAGTTCAAGCTGCCCTACAGTCCAATGGTACAGCAGTGTCAACCCGTACTATCCGTCGGCGTCTCAATGAAAAGGGACTGTATGGTATGAGACCCAGGAAGACCCCACTACTTACCCCGAGACATAAAAAAGCCAGGTTGGAGTTTGCCAAAACTTACCTGAGAAAGCCTAAAACGTTTTGGAAGAATGTTCTCTCTTTTTGGGCAAAGGCATCAACATAGAGTTTACAGGAGAAAAGAAGAGGCATTCAAAGAAAAGAACATGGTCCCTACAGTCAAACATGGTGGAGGTTCCCTGATGTTTTGGGGTTGCTTTGCTGCCTCTGGCACTGGACTGCTTGACCGTGTGCATGGCATTATGAAGTCTGAAGACTACCAACAAATTTTGCAGCATAATGTAGGGCCCAGTGTGAGAAAGCTGGGTCTCCCTCAGAGTTCATGGGTCTTCCAGCAGGACAATGACCCAAAACAAACTACAAAAAGCACTAGAAAATGGTTTGAAAGAAAGCACTGGAGACTTCTAAGGTGGCCAGCAATGGGTCCAGACCTGAATCCCATAGAACACCTGTGGAGAGATCTAAAAATGGCAGTTTGGAGAAGGCACCCTTCAAATATCAGGGACCTGGAGCAGTTTGCCAAAGAAGAATGGTCTAAAATTCCAGCAGAGCATTTTAAGAAACTCATTGATGGTTACCGGAAGCGGTTGATTGCAGTTATTTTGGCTAAAGGTTGTGCAACCAAGTATTAGGCTGAGGGTGCCAATACTTTTGTCCGGCCCATTTTTGGAGTTTTGTGTGAAATGATCAATGTTTTGCTTTTTGCTTCATTCTCTTTTGTGTTTTTTCATTGAAGAAAAATTAAATGAAGATAATAATACCAAAGAATTTGTGATTGCAATCATTTTCAGGAAGAAAATGAGTATTATCTGACAGAATTGCAGGGGTGTTAATACTTTTGGCCAACACTGTATAACCTAAGGTGGTGTTCCACAGGAAGGCAGACACTAAGCTCCATATTGGTGGAAAAATTCCTTCACAGCTCCACATACGGCAATCAGACTTAAGGTACCGTTACAATGTACGAGATCGTGAACGATATTGCCGAAACGTCACGGGTTTAGAGTCGTTCAAGCGATATCGTTAGGACGCCGTTTCATGTAACACCAAGATATGACTACGATAAATCGTTGGGTCGTTGATCGCAGATTTGAGAACATGTTCTCAAATCAGACGATCCACGATCAGCCAACCTGCTATATCGCTCAGTGTGACACCGCGATAACGATGTCATTCACGACTTCGCCCATTCACATCAGTGAACAAGTATCGTTCGGTAGGTTGTGCAAACGATACCTGCTCACTACATCACTGGTGCGTCGTCCATGATATCTAGGTGTGTGACATCTCACCAACAATGTCAAAACGATGTACTAACGACCGTGCGCCCCCAAGATCGTTAGTGATATCGTTTCACCATTGAAGAGTGTAATGGTACCTTTAGTTCTCTAGATCAACACTCCATCACAGAATCTAGTACCCATAAGTAGTAAAATTATACAGTATTTTTTAAAAAAGGCATCCAGGCATTCTTAAATGTTAGTAGTTGATTAACCATTACAATATTATGCGTTAGAAAGTTCCATAGTCTCACTGCTCTTACACTAAAGAATCTGCTTCTGCGATTATGATTTACCCCTTCACAACCAATGACGTATAGATATGTCATTGGTCAGGTCCATGTCTTTGATGCAAGCTCACGTGCTAAGCTCACATCATTCCCCGTACATGTTGGCTGATCTGAGTCGACATGTACAGCTAACAGGCATGGATGGATATCCAATCCAAACACGCCTGTCAACTAGTTAGATTGCGTTGGCAAACTCTGACAGTGCTATATTATAACATATGAAAAATAGAAAAAATGTATAAGTGGCACTCACCGATAGCAGGGTTTCAGTTTCCTTTAATGCTTGCCTTTCAATACATTAAAAGTTCCAGTGCGGCGGGCGAGGGAGTGAGGAGCCGGCGGAACGACGGCACCGTTTCGTGGTGAGTAACCACTTCGATGGGTTCCTGTCTCCCGTTGAAGTGGTTACTCACCACGAAACGGTGCCGTCGTTCCGCCAGCTCCTCACTCCCTCTCCCCGCCGCACTGGAACTTTTAATGTATTGAAAGGCAAGCATTAAAGGAAACTGAAACCCTGCTATCGGTGAGTGCCGCTTATACATTTTTTCTATTTTTCATATGTTGAATACTGTCTATGCGGCGTGCAACACCTAAGCACCGGGGGATTGCCCTAAATGGGAAGCAGCTGAACTTGAATGCAAGCCGTAGTGCCCGGACCACACATCTCTGCAATCTATATTATAACATGCACTGGCAGAGATTGCACAGTTCTCTGCCACCCTCGTGATCACGCAAAGAAAATAAGCGAGCTTTCCTCGAACATGTTCGCCAATTTCAAATTCGGCAAGAACACAGCTAATTTGGTACGGTGATCAGGACCCTGAACATTTTCCCCAAAAGTCGGCGAATGCAAATTTGTTCAGGAAAACATTTGAAATTTAAAATGACAGTCGGCTAGGGACTACACCTAACCTATGGTTAGAAGTGTCCCCAGCCCTCGGGTCTACTGGGTTGTGTTAAGCTGTGGAATTTGGAGGAATTTTTTTACTTTTTTGTAAGCTTCCTGGAGCTTGCAAATGTTTTGACACCTGCAGGGTCTGAATTTTGGAAACAGTGCCAGATCTGGCAGCAGCTGGGAAGTTTAGGAAGCTTACAATGTCCTTAAAACATCAGTTTAAGAGTGCTTTATATTTTTAAATGAATTTTTTATCAATTTTTTTTACTGGGGAGCAAACCTATATTATTGCAGAGAGTCCCCACCAGCATGCAAGGTCATCTGTTCTACACTTATGTGAAAGCAATTCATATAAAAATAGCATATGGCCATTATATGCTTCACATCCATGATTATATAGGTCTGTTCATACTGATGAAACCCCATAGTATGGCTATTGCTTATTAAAAATGTTCAATCACTATTTAATGTCATAATAATCATAATACTACTAATAATATGTATTCCTTTATATAGCGCTAATAATTCTAAAGTGCTTTACATACATTTACAGCACCGTCACCATTGGGGCTCTCATTTCATGTATAATGCATATTTCAGGTGTCCTGGCATTCTTGCAGTGCCCAGTAGGCTTTTTCAGCATTTCAGATGAATTGATGGTGAATGGTGACCTGAATAAACGTATTCATTTTCATCATTATCTTTCATACTAACACGTCATGCTTCAATAATGATAGCAACTACCGTGTTTCCCCGAAAGTAAGGCCCCCCCGATTGTAAGGCCACCTAGGGGTAAAGGGGGGGCCTGCTAATGTAAGGCCTCCCCCGATTATAAGGCCTTACAACCGGGGGGGCCAATGTAAGGCCCCTAGCGGAGGGGGGGAGGGGAGCGGGAGCGGGTCGCACATCACGTGCGCCCGCTCATTACATATGCACTGCATCCCCCTGTCAATCAGTGACAGGGGGAGCAGTGCATTATACGGTATATATGGGCCCCCTATTGCTGGCACACTACCCCCCTGTTCTGAGGCCCCCACCGCTGCTGCTGCAGACATCTTACCCTCCAGGGTCTTCTTGCAGCAGCCAGCGCGTCGGTCCTCTGTCCTCGGCTGTCTCCTGGATCATGTGACCGGCCGGTCGCAGTCGCGATGACGTCATGCGCTGCGACGGGTCACATGATCCGGGAGACAGCCGAGGACAGAGGACGGACGCGCTGGCTGCTGCAAGAAGACCCTGGAGGGTAAGATGTCTGCAGCAGCAGCGGTGGTGGCCTCAGAACAGGGGGGTAGTGTGCCAGCAATAGGGGGCCCATATATACCGTATAATGCACTGCTCCCCCTGTCACTGATTGACAGGGGGATGCAGTGCATATGTAATGAGCGGGCGCACGTGACGTGCGACCCGCTCCCGCAGTGTCCCAGCAGGAGGGGGCCTGTAGGTCACACTGCTGGGGCACCCAATGTAAGACCCCCCCCGAAAGTAAGACCAGGGGCCACTTTTGGCCCCCAAAAAAAAGTAAGACAGGGTCTTACTTTCGGGGAAACACGGTAAGTATCCGCAACCCAGTTTAGATGCTTTGTGGCCTGACATACAGGTGTTAATTAACAGCTAGGCATTAGGTAACAATAGTATGCAAACATTCAACTGCAGTAATGAAAGAAAGGAAAAGGGGGGATGGTGCTTCACTGGAATATTCATGAAATCGTTCTCAGCTGGACATCCAAATCCCTCACTGAATTAATGAGAGAAAAATCCAGCCAACGATGCAGTCTTCATTTTTTTCCCATTTTATTTTGCATTATGTGGAATAATGCATAATAAAATGGGAAGAGAGTGAAGACTGCATCGTTGGCTGGATTTTTCTCTCATTAAAGGGAACCTGTCAGGTGGTTTATGCCCCTCCAGCTATCACTGTCTGTAGCTGCAGCTTTATAATACCAGTCTAATCATCCCTGTCTGAGCTCATAGTGTAATGTGAAAGGTGAAAAAAAAGCATTTATACACTTACATTTCAGTCCCAACCTTGGAGGAGGGGGACTGTTTGGCAGGATAATAGTTAACTCACTTTTAACTTGGATAGCTAAAGGACCTTTGTGATGTAACGATCATGTGACCATAGTGGGCGGAGCTAAGCCAGCAAACATGTTATGTTCTATGAGAACTTAGCTCCGCCTATTGTAGTCACATGGTTATGACATCACATCAGGTCTCCCAACATGTTCTAACATAAGGCTGAAATGTTAACTATTAACCTGCCAATGTGGTGCCCCTGCGACCAGGAGGCCACAAAGGGAACTGCAGCCAGGAAGGTAGGAACGACAGTTGCACACCAACACCCTCATAGCCCACACAACCCACATACCAGTAGAGGGCAGCACCCAACCCGGAGCCCGGGAACTCTAGGCCGGCAAGGGGTGGTGGGTTTAGAGAACAGTGGGTGGGACAGCAAGCAGGACAGGTGATAGATGGTAGAAATAGAGAAGGGGAGGAGGAAGGAGTCAGTAGGCCGAGGTAGGCTGAATACAGACTGAAGCACATGTCCTGGAAGAGTGGGGTGGAAGGAGCGCAGAATCTGGAGAGCCAGTGTGAGCCACACAGAAAAAGCCCATCCGGAGCAAGCACCCCAGGAGTGTGAGGGACGAGAGAACCAGTAACACTGGGTCCTAGCAACACAGCTGAGATGGCAGACTGGAGGCGGAGTAGCCCTCCTATTGAACCCAAGGTCACGGTCAGAAGGAGCCTGGTAGAGCCTCACCCTGGAGGACTATTGGAGGCTAGGCTAGCAGCAGAGTGTTGGCTCTGAAGGGGACCGACGCTTCACCCGGCATCCCCAGACAACCGACAGGGGACTCTAGCTACACATTAGGGTTCCCACCCCAAACGACAGGCAGCTCAGTGGCAACCCGGAGGGCCCACAGGGGTCCGAGCCACCGCCATACTGTCCAGAGTCACACACACACCAAGTGAGGAAGAGAGAGTCAGAAGCCTGGAAAGGACAGAGAACGAGTGAGGGGTCATAGAAGGAACAACCTGGCTGCAGGGAGTAAAGGAACCCGGAGGGGAGAGTAATGCCCGTGTAAAGACTGTAAACTGTGATTGTGAACTGTAACTGAGAGAAGTTTAAGAAGTAAACACGGTGAACCCTGACTCTGACTCCCTCGCATGTTTCTGCCTGCACATGATTTCCTCCACACAGGTCTGCAGAAGATCACAACCTGGAGAGCCACAGCTTGTCAGCTCCGAACCCTGAAGGAGGATTTCTGCAGCATTAGAACAGTAAGTGCACTGCACCCAGCACAGGTCTGCACCATACCTTACACCATAGACTTTATCATCACTGCCCCGGGAAACCCAGTTCTACCCGTGGAGAACTATTCCATCCAAGCTGCTATAACATCATCCCCGGAGGTTCTGCAGCAGCGGTGGTCCCCCAAATTGACCACAAGCCGTGGGTGGCGTCACGACTGACATTATCCCCTGTAAACACCCCCTTTATTATTGCCAGGCCCGAGACACAGTCCGGACCATGACCCCGTGACATCCCCCAGCAGCAGACCCGGTCCGGTTCCGAGTACCCTTGTCCCAATGGGCTCGACACCAACAGTCTCCGTCCTCCAAGCTGGGGACTGACTGCCTCATTACATAAGAAAATGTAAGTGTGTAAATGCTTTTTTTTCACCTTTCACATTACACCATGAGCTCAGACAGGGATGTTTAGAATAGTATAATGAAGCTCCAGGTACAGACAATGATAGCTGGGGAGGCATAAATTAGCTGACAGGTTCCCTTTAATTCAACTGCAGTATTGATTGCTTGGGTCTGAATCATGGCACTCAATCCAAAAGGCGGGCACCTTAGTGAAAGCAAACAAACACATCCAAACCTGTGGAACTTTAACAGCATCTCCTGCCATCTTACGGCCTTGTTCACACATCCTAATGCGTTATTTAAGCCCTTAGAAAAACGGATCCGTTTTTTTAAGGGTGCCAATACTGTCCCCTGAGGTCCTGGACATTTTTGGCAAGTTTTGGGACTTAGTCATTTTTCATTAAAAACGCATATGCGTTAATGCATGCGTTAACGCAGGTGCCTATATGTGCCATGCATTAACGCATGCGTTTCTCATAGGGCCCCATCTTAAAAAAACGCATGCATTTTTTACAGCACCCTAAAAACGCAGCTAGCAGCGTTTTTGGCCTGCTGCATAAAAACGCATGCGTTTTTAAAAACGCACATGCGTTAATGCATATGTGTTTTTGGACTTTGAAAAAAAAATTGTCCAAAATGTTCCCAAAAACGGATTTAAGGCAAAAAACGGATGGTGTGTGTGAACAAGGCCTACCTCTGTCTGCACACCCAGTGGCATGCATGCAGGTATGCTGTCTGGATTTGTGCAGTCGTTTGTTTTCTTCATTGATCCCCTGCAAGGCATGTCTGACCTTGACTCAAGGGATGATATAATTTACCTAACCACCCCGGGAGCATAAGGCGGTTTGGCAGAACCAGACCCAGAGTGTCATCGTGGAGAGTGAGACCTTTGTCACGTGAAGCTCCACAGCACTTCCCAATTTAGCATCATCTTCAATGAGGTGAAAATCAAGCAATGGGTTCCAATGCAAGCTGCGGACTGAGAAGTGAGTCCCAGCAGTCAGGTGACTTTTACCCTATCGCATCTGGGCCCAGGAGCAGCACATGTGAGACTGCAGATGAGCTGGCAGTATGTCTGTCTACATTCCAAATGCACCCGTTGTCACAGCCACAGTGACTGGATCCCATCCCCCAAGACCACCAGAACCAGGACCTTTATGTGGAGCCGAGTAAGAGGAGCACCTAGAAGGTAATGTTTCCCACTGTGTGGATCACCCTCACCACCTCCATAGGCATCAACTGGGGCAATGCTATGTGGAGACCCCTATGCCCTCCTAGCATCTATCCAAGAAGGCATCAATCGCCCTATTCTCCTATGTCATTTGTTGAGATTCAGTATGCAGATGACATCGTCCGGGACTGGTTGTATTGGCCTAAAGTTAATGACCTCCTCTACCAGTGCACAAAAGGCAAGGTGGTGCCATTCAAACAGGATAAGGGGTAAGGGTTCCTAGTAAAACAGTAAAACATCAGTTGTATGTCAAACGCGCCACCCTGCAGCATGATGATCTTCCTCAAAAACTATGTACCATCTTTGTTGGAGATGACGTCAAATTCATGAAGGTGCGGGAAATGAAGGGGTGGTTTGGCATATGCAGGTTGACACCGCTGCCCAATTGGAGAAATGGCAGGAGGAGGCCAACCTGGAGGGAAGTTGGCATCAAGTGCGACCAAAGTGTCTCTTGGTTGGCCAGCCAGATGCACCAAAACCCATAGGGCATGAACATGTTCCCAAAGATGGTCCTGGTCCTGTCTGTGCTAGGGTTGGTCGTCCCCTTGTTCCTCCATCATCCTGTCCAGCTGTGGCAGTGATGGGGTGTGCTAGGAGACAGGTGGTTGCTGAGAATGTGCCTAAAGGTGTAGCCCCTGTAACGCCCCAAGATCGCCCAACAGCAGACTACCATCTAAAACTGTGCCAAACATCCAGGGCCTGGATAAAAATGCAGTTAAACATTGCCAGTAGACCTTCCTAAAGGCATGTTGGTGCGTCAGTGAGACAGAGACCGATCCTTTATTTGTCATTTTCACTAAAGAATAGCTTTTAGGGCTTGTTTTGTTTCCAGTTTTTCGTTGTCATTGACCAAAGCATATGTTATTGTTAGTTCTGTGCATCTTCTATGTATATTGTTAAGTTTTTTTGGTTTGAGACCTATAGTTGTGTGTATATAGTAAAGTTTTTAGAGTTTACTCCTTGTGTGCTGGACTGATCTGCAAGCAGGTGCTTTGATACAGCTCTCTGCAGACTTGTGAACAAGCCACAGACCTCTGGCCTAAAGGTGTGAGGTATGGAACTTCAAGACACTACACCGTCTCTAGTAGAACAGGGCTGCCAAGTGCAGTTGTCAAGGGCAAACAGTGCATGTTTTTAGGATTTACCTGGCATTACATAAGGTGCTGGAATCATCCATCACCTCTGCAGGTAATTAAATTATCACCTGTACAATGCTAAGGAAATCCAGAAAACATAAACTGTTTTCAGACCTTGAGGACTGTAGTTGGCCACCCCTGCCTAAACGTCTCTGTGGAAGTAGAAAGGGGGCAAGAGGAATCCTTGAGCCCTTTCACCACAGCTGCTGCTCTTCCTAGACGCTCTTAGGCCCTGTGCCCATGGCGTGTTGTTTGATGGGTTTTTTACGCATATTGGGAATCTGCATACAATCTGCATGTCTATCCTGAGACCAGCAAAGGATAGGTCAGGTCAAAAATACTGTACCCACAGTGCTTTTTTGTTTCCTTGCACATGTAGTTTAGATTTCTTTTTCCTGCCCCAAAATCTGCAGCAAATGTGCAATTAAAAAAAAACACGTTGGCATAGCACTTCAGAACGCTCCTAGACTTTGCTGATTTCAGGATAGACATGCAGCTTCTCTACATCTGCTTCGAAAGAAGCAACATACAACATGGCAGGGGTACAATGGGATTTCCTGCTGCGTGATGCCAACTGTGTACCCAAACATAAAATAGATACCGTATATACTCGTGTATAAGCCGACCCGTGTATAAGCCGACCCCCTACTTTTGCCCCAAAACCTGGGAAAATTTATTGACTCGTGTATAAGCCGAGGTGGACCCAGCACAGGTATACAGCCCCCAGCAGTGTGGTATACAGCAGCCTCCCCAGTGGTATATACAGGCCCCAGCAGTGTTACAGCAGCAGCCCAGTGGTATATACAGCAGCAGCCCAGTGGTAGTATACAGCAGCCCCAGAGGTATATACAGCAGCCCCAGTGGTAGTATACAGCAGCAGCCCCAGTGGTAGTATACACGCAGCCCAGTAGTAGTATACACGCAGCCCCAGTAGTATATACAGCCCCAGTGGTAGTATACAGCCCCAGTGGTAGTATACAGCAGCCCCAGTGGTATATTCAGCCCCAGTGGTAGTATACAGCAGCCCCAGTGGTATATGCAGCCCCAGTGGTAGTATACAGCCCCAGTGGTAGTATACAGCAGCCCCAGTGGTATATACAGCCCCAGTGGTAGTATACATACAGCCCCAGTAGTAGTATACAGTCCCAGTGGTAGTATACAGCCCCAGTGGTAGTATACAGCAGCCCAGTGGTATATTCAGCCCCAGTGGTAGTATACAGCCCCAGTGGTAGTATACAGCCCCAGTGGTAGTATACATACAGCCCCAGTATAGTATACAGCCCCAGTGGTAGTATACAGCCCCAGTGGTAGTATACAGCAGCCCCATGGTATATTCAGCCCCAGTGGTAGTATACAGCCCCAGTGGTAGTATATAGCCCCAGTGGTAGTATACATACAGCCCCAGTAGTAGTATACTCCAGGAAGATGGAGCCCGGAGTCGGGAGCCGCGATCCGCCACCGGAGGTGACAGCTGCTAGACAGGTAATGTATATGCGCAGCGCTGCATGCGGGGGGGCCCAAAAAGTGAGGTGGGGCGCCAAACTTTGAGGGGGCCGTATTGACTCGCGTATAAGCCGAGGGGGGCACTTTTCAGCCCAATTTTTGGGCTGAAAAACTCGCTTATATGCGAGTATATACGTAATAGAAAAAAAAGTGTTGGGCTTCACCCTATTTTCAATTGACAACCAAGGTTAAAGTAGACAGCTGACAGCTGGTATTCTCAACGGGGTGATGGCCCATTGTCATTGAGTCCCCTCGCTATTCTATAGTGTGGGGGGCCAATAACGATGGACCCTCACGCTGTAGAGAATACCAGCCCTTAGCTGCATAGTTTTACCTTGACTGGCAATTAAAAATAGGGCAATGCCCTACACAACTTTTTTTACATTATTTTTTGGACACCCTATGATATCAGGTTGGTTTCCATACACTAATGTGTATAAAGGTACCATTACACGCTTCAATGCCATTAAGATATCACTAACGATCTCATGGGTGCGTGGTCGTTAGGACATCTTTTTGACATCATTGGTGAGATGTCACACGTGTAGATATCGTGGACGACGCACCAACGATGTAGCGAGCAGCTATCGTTAGCACAACCCAGCGAACGATACTTGTTCACTGTTGTGAATGGGCAAAGTGGTGGACGACATTGTTATCGCAGTGTCACACACAACGATGTCACACACACAATGATGCAGCAGGTTGGCTGATTGAAGATCATTTGATTTGAGAACATGTTCTCAAATCAGCGAACAACGATCCAACGAATTATCGTAGTCGTATCTCGATGTCACATGCAACAATGTCCTAACGATGTCGTTTCAACGACTCCAAACTGTGACGTTTGAGCGATATCGTTCACAATATTGTACCGTGCAACACAGCCTTAACAACCAAGCACAGACACCACCCAGATTGGCTGTTGCAATCAGTCTGCATTTCCATTATCACAGACAGAGCATGAGCATCTATGATTGGCTGTTGCCGGTCAGACAAGTGAATATGCATGAAGCTTCATGGGCAGTACCAGAAGTAAGTTATAGGGAGAGTGGACCCGGAAGTAAGCAAGCAGTGGGAGACTGGTAAGATGATCTGCGTGTGTACATTTTTTTTGGTCACCGCAACATTGCAATAAAAATGCAATAACAGACACTCAAAACATTGCATCTACCCAAAAATGTAATACCGTATATACTCGTGTATAAGCCGACCCGTGTATAAGCCGACCCCCCTACTTTTGCCCCAAAAATCTGGAAAAACCTATTGACTCGTGTATAAGCCGAGGGTGGACCCCAGCACAGGTATACAGCCCCCAGCAGTGTGGTATACAGGCCCCCCAGTGGTAGTATACAGCAGCCCCAGTGGTAGTATACAGATTCCCCAGCAGCCCCAGTGGTAGTATACAGATTCCCCAGCAGCCCCAGTGGTAGTATACAGATTCCCCAGCAGCCCCAGTGGTAGTATACAGGAGCCCCAGCAGCCCCAGTGGTATATCCAGCCAGTGGTATATACAGAGCCCAGCGCCCCAGTGGTAGTATACAGGAGCCCAGCAGCAGGTATTACAAGCCAGCACAGTGGTAGTATACAGAGCCCCAGCACCCAGTGGTAGTATACAGGAGTCCCAGCAGCCCCAGTGGTAGTATACAGCAGCCCCAGTGGTAGTAACAAGCCAGCGCCCCAGGGGGTACAGTATAGCAGCCCCCGGGTACAGCAGCCCCCTGGGGGTACCTAACAGCCCCCTGGGGGTACCAACAGCCCCCTGGGGTACCAACAGCCCCCTGGGGGTACCAACAGCCCCCTGGGGGTCCAGCAGCCCCCGGGGGTACCCACAGCCCCCAGGGGGTACCCAGCAGCCCCCTGGGGGTACCAAAGCCCCATCCCAGCCCCCTGGGGGTACCAACAGCCCCCTGGGGGTACCCACAGCCCCCAGGGGGTACCCACAGCCCTGGGACAACAGCCCCCAAAAGCTGGCACTGTCCCCCCTTGTAAGGCCTCCCCCCCTGCTTATACATTACCATCCCGGTGCATCCAGGATCTCCGGCGGTCGCGCGATGACGTCATATCGCTGCGACAGCCGGAGAACCTGGATGGATGCAGCGAGCGCGGACGGGAGGATGAAGACGCAGCACCGAGGAGCGGCGCCGATCAGAACACCGGGATGGTAATGTATAAGCAGCGGGGGGGGGGGGGCCCTTACAAGGGGGGACAGTGCCAGCTTTTGGGGGGGCCATATGCACTGCTTCCCCCTGCCGCTGATTGACAGGGGATGCAGTGCATATATAATGGAGGCCCACGTGACGGGGCCGCTCATACAGCAGCCCCCCGCCGCCTCCTCCAGCCTCCACAGCCCCCGGACACACCCCCGTATATGACTCGTGTATAAGCCGAGGGGGGGACTTTTCAGCCCAAATTTTGGGCTGAAAAACTCGGCTTATACACGAGTATATACAGTAATTAAAAATGCAAAAAATAAGCTGTCACACAGCAGCATCTCTCAAAAATGAGAATGCTATGGGTCTTGGAAAATGGCGACAAAAGCGCAATTCATTTTTTAGACAATTTTTTTTTTCACCACTTAGCTCACTCAAATAGATAGAAAGAACTGGTTTACATGTTAGAAAGTATAAGAATAGGTTCCAGGTCACCCGACTGCTCTTTGCTCATCCACCTGGGGCTTAGACACCGGCCTCGCCTTGGCCTTGCATCAAGGTTAGGCTGGAAACACACTGGGCGTGTAAAAAAACAGTCCGACGTATTTGAGAGTCGTACAAGTGTCGTAAGATTTTTGGTCTGTTTTGCATCCAACTGCTATGCGAGTGTCGGACATTTTCTTGGATCACATCTGAGTGGTGTCAGTGTGTTGTCCATGTGTAATGCGATTTTAACATGGCATTTCTCATGTTGTATAAAGTGAGAAAAGAGTTGACATAATAGGGTGATTGAATACAATAGACAGATAGGTGCTCTAATAGCTAGATCGGGTTCACCTGTCTCCAGCTGCTACTTCCGGGGCCACCCGTTAGGCTAATTACATATTCACTGTGTGGCGCCCCGCAACGAGTGTGTCACAGGAGGGTATTGCAGCCAAGACAGCAGCAGCAATATTCTCTGACTAAGCAATGACACAGTTAAAACTCAGAGCTCCATACCCTACATGCACATCAGCATACAGGGCCAATAAGGTCCTGGTGGACGGAGTGTAGTGGTAGAGTGTAGAGGAGAACTGAAAAGGCAACGTAGGAGAAGGGAGCAAAAAGAACAAGCTCTGCAACCTAGGAGAGGGGGCCTGAACAGTCCCGTGCAGCCCCCTGGCCGTCACCCCCCGGTTGGGCGCCACTACCCCGGTGCCTCAACAACCGGACTCTGGGCGAATGCATACGGGTCAAAACATCCCCGTGCCCATTTACAACTGGATTACTGGTTCCGAAGCTGGGAGTCGTTTATCACTGCCATGCAAACCAGGAGTGGAGGGACCGCTTTACAGGAGCACCCCACCACCGCCGCACACACAGAGTCGTCTAGCCAGCGGAGTACCCACCAAAAAGGACCCAAGGCTCACCACAAATCCGGCCAGAATTCCCCGGTAGGGAAATTGAAGCAGCCTCCTTGTACCCAATCTGGCACCTCAGGGCGACAACGGCAACACAAACTAGTTAGAATGGAGGAACAACGCGGAGCTCTGAGAAACACTGGTCATTGCTGAGTCCACCCAGTCCGTTACCCGAGAACTGTATGCCATGTATCACCTGCTGGTTACAGTAAAGTACCCGTTCCAGAGACTTCCAGTGTCCGTGCTTTCTTTAGAACTGTCCATCTCCGCAAGCAGAAGGTAACTGCAGCTGCCTCACAACATCTTGCGCAGCTCCTGGCTCCGGGGATTACCGCTCAGCCTGTGGGGAGCGCTCCATCTTGCTGCATCCCATCCCCCGGAGGCCCAAGCAGCGCCAGTGGACATCACCGGAAAACTCACAGGTGGCGTCACAAATTAAACAACCTTTAAATCTGTTCAGCCAATATTCCCTTTGAATCTGCACCACCGGTTCCGTGACAAGGAGGAAGAAGCACAGCCTTCCCGTTGAAGCCCCGGCCTCCGGTATGGTGACCAGACAACTGCACTGTCAGACAAACAGCCAATCATAGAAGCTCACACTGTTTGAGAGCTTCTGTGATAAGCTGTTGTTGTCAGGCTGGATTTCCTCAATCTGGACAGTGATTCTGCTTGGTTGCCATATGCATTAGTGTAGGCCAACCAACCTGGCGTTATAGGGTGTGAAACTATGTCAAAAGCTGCAGACAGGTCAAGAAGAATGAGTAGAGAGTGGTCACCATTACATTTTGCCTTCAGAAGGTCATTGGTTACTTTGGTGAGGGCAGTTTCTGTAGCATGTAGGGGGTGGAAACCAGACTGTAATGGATCTAGAAGAAAGTGAGTTGAGAGGTATCGGATGAGGTGGGTGTATACCAGGTGCTCCAGGAGTTTAAAGATGAAGGGGAGATTGGGGACTGGTATGTAGTTATTTGTGCAGGACGGATCAAGAGAAGTTTTCTTTAATAATGGAGTAATGATAGAGTGTTTGAAGGAGGAAGGGAAGATGCCAGAAGAGAGGGAGAGATTAAAGATTTTGGTTAGGTGAGTGATGAAGACTGAAGAGAGAGACTGGAGTAGGTGTGAGGGAATGGGGTCAGTGATGCAAGTAGTGGGACGAGTGATAGAGAGGAGCCTGGAGACTTCTTCTTCTGTGACTGGATCAAAAGTGGAGAGTGAGCAAGAGGGGATGTGGGGAGGGATGGGAATAACAGCACTTGGAGGTTGGGTGCTGATTTCCTGATGTATGTTTTCTACTTTCTCTGTGAAGTAAGAAGGCAGATCATCAGCACAAAGGTCAGTGATAGGGGCTTGCACTTTAGGACTGAGTAGAGAGTGAAAGGTGTCAAAGAGTTTCTTTGAATTGTTGGATAGCGAGGAGATCAGGTTGGTGAAGTAGGTTTGTTTGGTGAGGTGAAGGGCAGAGTTGTAGGTTTTTAACATGAATTTGTAATGGATAAAGTTTTCTGGTGAGCGAATTTTTCTCCATAGGCGTTCAGCACTCCTGGAGCATCGCTGGAGGAATCGAGTTTGCGGTGTGAACCAGGGCTGTTTTACTCTGCATTTGAAGGTTCTGAGGGTGAGGTGCGCTACTTGTGTTGCACCCAGGCTTTGGGGTGCTCGGGTGTCAGGCGGCAAGGGTTAACGCTCATGCTGTCACGGGGAGTGGTGGTAGCGCCTGACCCCGTGTCCTGGGCCTATCTTCCAAAAAGGGGAATATATTTACAGGGGACTATTTACAGTTGTTGTCGTGACGCCACCTGTAGTTTCTGGTGATGATTCACCAGTGCCGCCACAGTCCGCCGGAGGTAGATGGTATCGCGGCAAGTTGGTGAAGTCCTCCACAGGTAGGACTGAACCTCCGGAGCAGCGTTCCTGTTTGGAAACAAGTTCATTTAAAAGAAAAGCAAGCAGAGTCCAAAGTCACTGTTCCTCCGGGTACTTTACCGTTATTTGCAATAGCCACATAAAAAGTCACAGTTTAGCACTCCTGATGGTTTGAGGACAGGTAACTTAACGGGTGGCTGCAGGCAGATCCTAGGTGGTATGGAGGACCCTTGGTGTGTGCCTTCGTGCTCTTACCCCATCTGTTCCTTTCCCGCTTCATAGTGGTGGTGTGAAGCCTGGTTACTTGTAGCCAACCTGACCTCCTTTCTGTCTCTCACCCTAGCTGCCTTCGGATAACCTTCTGCTGGCTGACCGCTTGCTCCTTCAGCAGGGCCTGGTACCCTCTTTCGGTTGCTCGGGTGCCCGGGAGAAGTGTAGACTCCACGAGTCTCCGGATTTTCTGTGGTCCTGAAGTATCCCACAGGTGCAGGCTCCGATGCCTGGTAAGCTGTCTGGGATAAATCTTCTCAAGTTCCTCACTCCCTTTCAGCTGTCTATGCTTGGGAAGGCTTTCTGGCTTTAAGCCCTCTCCTCTTCCTCCATCTTTCCTCCTGGTCCCTCAGCTGAGAGACTTAGCAGAAATGCTCAGGAGTCAAGACTTCCAACTCTCAAAAAGCCCCTCTTGTTCCCCCTAGAGGTGGTTTTATTCCCTCCTGTGCGTAATCTAGTGTGGGAGTGCTGGTGAATGGGTACCACCCACCATCCTATGATCCACCTGCAGCTGGAGTATCTGCACCTCTTTTACAGGTGCAGTACCCCTCTGTGACACCTGCATAGTGGGGTGCCACACTTGTCCAGGGTGCTTCTGAGAGCATCATTGTTGTGATTTACTGCCAGATCGGGTCAGGAGAATGAGGAGGTTGGAGACAGTGATGAGCGTAGAATGTCTGTGAGTGTTTGAGGGTTGATGGCCTGAAGGTTTCTGAATGTGTGGCAGGTAGGAGTGTGCTGGGGTGGGCAAAGATTTGTGAGTGTGAAGGAGAGAATGTTGTGATCAGAGAGAGGAAGAGGTGAGTTGTCTAAGGAGGAGGTTGAACAGAGCCTGGTAAAGACCAGGTCAAGATTGTTACCATCTTTGTGTGTCTCAGAGGTTGAGAGCTGTGAAAAGCCAAGAGAGGAGGTTAGACATAGGAGCTGGGATGCAGATGGGGAGATGGGGCTGTTTATGGGAATGTTAAAGTCTCCCAGAATAAGGGTTGGTAATTCTGAGGACATGAAGTGCAGCAGCCATGCGGAAAAATGGTCGAGGAAATGGGTGGGTGACCCTGGTATGCGATATACCACTGCTACTCTGAGGGAAAGGGGATGGAAGAGCCTAATGGTGTGGACCTCAAAAGAACGGAATAAGAATGATGGAGCTGGGGGGGTGACCTGGAAAGTACATTGTGGGGACAGGAGTAAGCCGTCTCCACCACCATATCTGTTCCCAGGTCTCGGGGAATGGGAGAAATGTAAGCCACAATTAAAAATAGCAAGAGGCGATTCAAGAGGGCACAATTAAAAGAGGGCGATAAGGGTGTGCAAGCAATGCTAATGAGCTTAGTAGGATTTCTATGTGAGGTGGGGGAGGGGTTAAAGTTGGAAGAGGGTGGACCAGGATTGGGAGAGATATCACCTTACAGGAGCAGTAGTAGAAAGAGAAAGAGCAAGTCGTTTTTGGATTTGTGACATGGTTTATGATGCAAAGCCCTGGAATATGATGGACTGGGATTATTCAGTAAGGTGAAGAGAGTATGGGAGCAGGACACAGTAAAGGGAATTAGAGAGGGTTGATGTGGATTAGGGGTGATGGAGCAGTGAAAGTGGATTACAAAAGCACATAGGAAAAAAGACATTGAAATAAAGAACATAGTTTAACCAAAAAAAAACACCACCCTGATCTATGATTATGCTAGTGCTAGCTCCACAAAGACATACATTTACCATCACATAAAGTTTACAAATAAGGAAATAGCCAGGCATACTTGTGATTATTAAATGTGGTGAAAAGAGACAACATTTTGCAGAGCGGAAAACAAATGCTAATGATATACCATGAGAGGGGTTGAGGTTGAGTGTTCAGCCAGAATATATCCTCAGAGCAGGTGGTATTGTAATACTTTCCAGTCAATTTCCAGTCAAATTCTAGTAAAATTCTTCTCATGACACTTGTATGAGACACTTTGATGGAACACACAGCAGGCAAGTCTACAGAGCTGAATGATCACAGCCAAGTATGTTTTACTCTAAAACGCTGCAGTGTTTCAGGCAAAAGCATATTTTTAGAAGCTATCGGGGACCCATCCACAGTGAAGACTTGTAATACAATCAGGTTCTTGGTGGCTTGTCTCCACCCTCTGACAGTAACCAATAAGTCTCTGTCTATATGCGCAAGTGGGCAGAGTCCCATCAGTCACTTTCAGCATGCTGGTAAAGTTACCAAGGATCCGCCTGGACAACTAATGCACAACACAGCTCAGTTCCCAACATTTATTAAACATATGTCTTTCCCTAACCATGGTTTGGTAACATATTATGGTCGGAGTCGTTCATAGCAGTGGGGTATCTCACACTCACATCGATCGGTGTCCGATCGTTACACAGCCAGTGGCTGATACATGTTTCACATAGTTTGTGCAGCGTGTATCAGCTGACAGGTTCTCTGTGATGACATTATGAACATAGTTTATGTCACTATTATTTAAGAACAGTGTATTGAAGACTTCAGGCACTACTCAATTAGAAAAATTCTAAATAACGTAAAATATTCTTGTTTGTTTTTTTAACATTTCTCCATGTATTTGTCATCATAGATTAAGCTTTTCACATCAAATTGCATATTTGAATAATCCACAGTATATGTACTTAACTGATCTTTAGACCAGGTTATCTCAGACAGGAAGCAACTTATATCCTGTCACATCAGTATATGTCTAAGTAACTATCATGTGTCCAAAGGAAACAGAAGATGTTAGCAGGTGTCAATGGCAGATGCTTTAAAGTGCTGTGGGAATGGGTTTATCAATGCTCAATCTACACCATGGCCCTTGTGGCTAAAGGCCTTAACGAATATTCTCAATCGAATGTTTTGCTCACATCTGCATATAATTACGAGTGAAACACGGGAAAAAAAATCTAATTGAATTCATGCCAATGTTATTCAATGAATATGCAAAACAGAGTCTGTGGAGCCTCGGTTAGGAGTCTCAAGCACAGGACTAGCCAGATATCCCTCCAGGGAAGGACCCAGCCAAGGGGTGGCTCCTTGCTGAGAACACCATAACCACCATGTTAAGTGGCCCTTTTAGTCAATATCCAGCTCTTTTACAAGCTTAGAGATATGACAAGGGAATACCAAGGCCAGGTATCCATCCACAGACAGCTGTTTCGGGGTGTTGCCCCTCATCAGTGTGGAGTAGGATTCTTCCCTGGAGGAATATCTGGCTAGTCCTGTGTTTGAGACTCCTAACTGAGGCTCCACAGACTATTTGCATATTCAATTATTCCCAGGGGCAATGCACCTAGGAATTCACTGTGTTGAGCACTTTAGCCAGCTGCCTGCAATGTTTTCTTGGACTGGTCTCCCTGAGATCAGTGAATGCATTGTGATGTTGGTCTACTAGGCCTTGCTTCCACCTAGCCAGAATCCTACTCCACACTGATGAGGGGCAACACCCCGAAACAGCTGTCTGTGGATGGATACCTGGCCTTGGTATTCCCTTGTCATATCTTTAAGCTTGTAAAAGAGCTGAATATTGACTAAAAGGGCCACTTAACATGGTGGCTATGGTGTTCTCCGCAAGGAGCCACCCCTCGGCTGGGTCCTTCTCTGGAGGGATATCTGGCTAGTCCTGTGTTTGAGACTCCTAACCAAGGCTCCACAGACTCTGTTTGCATATTCATAATTCTCAGGGGTCAATGCGCCTAAGAATTCACTGTGTTGAGTGCTTTAGCCAGCTGCACGCAGTGTTTACTTGGATTGGTCTCCCTGAGATCAGTGAATGCTTTGTAATGTTATTCAATGAGGCAGTTCTAATCTGCCATTTCTATCCTTAACTGTATTCAGCCTGAGAAAAAAAGTGTCAGCATGCTGCATATGTTCACGCAAAATGGATGAGACTCGCCAATGGATGTAAAAAAAAACGGATGCCACAAGGGCCATCCAACATATGTTGTCTGATTTATACAACAAAAAAATAAAGTCGCAAAATATTCAAGCAGGCCATAACAGGAAGTTATCACGCAGGGAAGTATTTGCACCCTCCCTTAACTGACATATCCATACCTTGATGGAAACAAGTAATATGTCTCAAGCTCTGAATGTGAAGATGTTTTGGTCCTGGTATAGGAGCAACCCGAGCAATGGGACACCAGGGACCCAGGTTATGTGGATAGGCCGAAAAAAGACGCCCTCTGGACATACATATGCTATCAACTATTCCCTCATTTTTACGACAGTACATGTGATGAGCAATTTGAGCAAAGTAACTGCTTCATGCACACACCTGTATTCTGATACTGATATGTACTTATTTACAGCGACATTTGTATTGGTGACTTATATATTGTGTTGATTAACCCAGCTTATCAGAATTCAACTTGCTTCATACAAAGCTAACAGTCATCTATTACATAATCACGCTGTTCAATCCGTCATCCTCTTCCGACTGGACATACCACCTATCACACATTGGCGGCAGCCATATTTGTACATCCAAGTGATGGGTGTGTAAATATTGTGCCCATTGCGCAGTACGGCGAGTGGTGCAGCTGACACCTGAAACCACCAACACCCGAAAAATCAATGCCAGGAATCCACCGCCGCACACTAAACCGCAGCCCTCACCTTACATAACCATCACACACGCCACCAAATTAGTAACTGAACCCAGGTGTTCAAAGATGGCGGCAGCATGGCACATGGGGGGCAGAAAGAGAGCACGTGGGGACAAAGAGCACACAAGGGGCGGAGAGGGTGCATAGGGGGGGGCAAAGACAGTGCATAGGGGGATGGGCAAGTACACACGGGGCCAGAGAATGTGCCAACCCAGCATATGCCAACAGCAAACCACCCCTTCATGAATGTGACCTCATCCCCAACAAAAAGGGTACGTAGTCTTTGGGGAAGATCATCACGCTGCAAGACATTATGGTTGATGTAGCCCCAATATTTAGTGCAATGTTTCACTAGGAACCCATATCCCTTATCCTGCTTGAATTGCACCACCTTGCCTTTCATGCATTGGTCAAGCAATCATTAGCTTTAGCTCCATGCAGCCAGTCCTGGGCGATGGCATCTGCATGCTGAACCTCTTCAGCAAATGACGTAGGAGTGCGGGATGGTTGATGCCTTCTTGAGTAGGTGCTTGGAGAGTGTAGTGATCTCCACATAGCATTGCCCCAGTTAAATGCCTCCAGAGGTAGTGAAGGTGATCCATAGGAATGAGTGAGTAGTGAACTATTTGTAATAGTTACATTTGTAATGAGTAGTTTACAATACTCGTATATTACAGTAGTTCCGAATAGTGAGTATAATGTAAATCAATGGGAAATGCGAGTAATTTTCTGGTGGACCCTGGACTTGTGAAGCTCTGCTACATCAGCGACCATGGGGAATTATTTATTTATTAAACATACTATGATGGCAGGTTGATTGCCGTACACTAATGTGTATGGCAACCAAGTACAATTACAGCCCAGATTGTGGAAATGCAATCTGATTGCAACAGCCAATCATAGAGTCTCTCAAAGAGCGTGAGCATCGGTGATTGGCTGTTGTTAGTCAATGCAATGAATATGCATGAAGCTTACTAGGCGGCCCCGGAAGCAGCAGTAAGAGATTGATAAACCTGATCTACCTATTTTACCATCTATCTAAAACTAAAAAAACAGGCAGCACATCCAAAAAGTAAGAAAATGGACACCCTTTATTTCATCCCTCAGTGGTGCAACGTTTTGACCACACTAGGTCTTTGTCAAGGGGTACTTTGAGGGCTGAAATAAAGGGTGTCCATTTTCTTACTTTTGTAATGTGCTGCCTGTTTTTTTTTTGTTTTATATATTACGTTTTAACACCGTATTCAGGAAGTATTGCACCTCTTGTTGTTTATTCTAAGTTTGTGCTGAATCCCTATTTGCTTTTTATGTATCTACCAGCTGTAGTACCCGGCTACGCCCGGGTTAATAAATAACTGATGTTAGCTATAACAAAATAGAATTTGAATATGTCATATTAATGACCTGTAAGAAAATAGAAGCTAAGCTGTGATTGATTGCTATAGGCAGCCTAATAAATCTCCAGCCAACAGTAATCCCTCCCCCTGTCCGGGCAGTATATGTTACCTCACACATACACATAATAGACAGCTCATGTGACTGACATCTGCTCGTTACCGGACTGGGGTATCGCTGGGGGTATCACAGAAGTCTTGGTTCGAACCGTGTCCCGAGCCTACAACTAAAAGGCTAATATTTACAGGGATTTGTCGTGACGCCACCCACGGGTTGTGGTCAGTGAGGGGACCAACGCTGCTGCATACTTCTGCCAGGAGGATGGATGATGCTGCAGCAAGACGGATGAGCCTGCCGTGGGTCGGGGCTGCTCCTGACAGGGTGTAAAGCTGGAATAAAGTTCTGTTTGCAGGGAATCACACATGGGAGACTTAAGCAGGGTTCACCGGGTTTTACTTGCAAGTTCTTAGTACAGTTCAACAGTGTACAGTGTAGTTCTTTCACACAGCTCCTGATACTCTCTGAACCCTCTGCAGCCAGGTTTCCTCTCTGAGACCCTTCACTTTCTCTGAAACCTTTCAGGCTTTCCTCTCCTCAGTTGTTCCCTGTGGGCTGTATGGGGGCAGCTCGGTCCCTTGTCTGGCTTCCCCCGGTGTGTGTGTGGGTGGCAAGCCTGTGTCCTATGGGCTGCTGATCCTCCAGCCTGTGTGTTGGGTGACCAGACCTGGAATCTGTGCCTCCCCATCGGTGTGTCTGTGTATTGACGTGTAGCTACGGTCACCCAGAGCCGACTCTCTGGTCCCAGCCTAGCCTTGGGTGTCCCTATCTTGCATGGGATCACCGGGCTCTCTCCTACCCGTGTAACTACCTGGGTATGTCAGGGGAGTTTGTCCCGCAAATGGTCTGTCAGTGCTGCCGTCTTCCTCGGACCCAGCTGCACTGGTCAGGTCTCTGTCTTTCCCTTCCTTTGGGCTGCAGCTATGGAGCGGGCTTTCTCTCCAGGGAACTGTGTCTTGCAGGATTCTGTGCCTCCAGGGAGCCCAGACCCTCAGGAAAGTGTCCCTCAGTCTTGGTATTTCAGTTGAGCACCCATCAGCCTACTGCCTAACTCCTCCTAGTTCCCCTTTTTTGTACCTAGTTTGCCACCTGACCTACGTCACACCCACTTCCCTCTAAACCCTACCAACCTTTGCCCGCCTAGAGTCCCGGGCTCCGGGTTGGGTGTTGTGTCTGGTGGGTATGTGTTTTGAAGGTGTTCCTAAAGAACTGTCTTCTATCTGCCTGGTTGCAGTTCCTACTGTCACATTAATTCCCAATTAATAATCCCCTGAGCTTTTATTGATCCCCCAGGGCCACGGAGCCAGTTATCGACCCCTGTGACTCCCACAGCAGAACTGCCGCCCGGTTCCGAGTACCCCACAGCCCTGGTGGGCGAGTTACATATATATTCCTTCCTTGCATAGAATGAATGATACTTTTACAAGTGACTCAGATAATGCTCCATTTCTTAAAATCATTGCCTTCTAATCTGCGAGAATCATCATGTGAAGAAACAGTGGTGTATTGCTAATAGCAACAGACCACACCGCTGCTATATGGCTGCACTGGCCCCCCATTTTCAATGCTATCTGCATCCTATAGTTGAAACATGGAATATGGAATATGGAACAGTCAACTCCTTGTTCAACCATTTACCCTGTGCATGTAACATGAGTCTCAGTTCAGTGGGTGTGTGTACAACACATGTCAATATCACCTATATCCCAAAGTGTTTATCCTGTGTTTGGAGTAGTGCTGACTTTTTTTTCTAACATATGTACTTCTTTCATTTAGTCCTTAATGTGGCGCCCCTGCGTCCAGGAGCCCACAAAAGGGAACTGCAGCCAGGCAGGTAGGACAATTGTTGCACAACAACACCCTCACAGCCCACACAACCCACGTGCAGTAGATGGTAGCATCCAGCCCTGAGATTGGAGACTCTAGGCAAGCGAGGGGTGGTGGATTTAGAGGAGTGGGTTGGGCACACACGTAGTCAGGTGACTTGACAGTAGAAATAGAGAGGGGGAGGAGGAAGGAGTTGAGTAGGCCATAGCGAGCTGAACAGCAAAGACCAAGAACAGGCCGAGAGACAGCAGGAGGCTGAGCTAAGCTGAGCAGGAAGAAGGAAGCACACGACCTGGCAAAGTGGGGTGTAAGGAGTGCAGAATCTGTACCGAGCCAGTGTGAGCCTGAAGAGAGAGAAAGCCTATCCGGAGCCAGTACCCCCAGGAGTGTGCAGGAAAGAGAGGGACGGTGAGACCCGGGCCCTAGAAATACAGCTGAAGCTACCGACTGCAGGCGGAGTAGCCCTCCTACAATACTGAAAGACGCAGAGAGAAAGAGCCTGGTAGAGCCTCACGCTTGAGGACTGCTGGAGGCTGGGCTGAGTAGAGTGTCGGCTCTAAAGGGGACCGTAGTTTTACCCGGAATCCCCAAACAACACGACGTGGGACCACAGCTACATGTTAGGGTCCCTACCCCAAAGGACAGGCAGCTCAGTGACAAACAGGAGGACCCACAGGGACCCGAGTCACCGCCATACTGTCCGGCGTCACACACACACACCAAGTGAACTCAGAGAACGTAAACAGCCCGGAAAGGACAGAGAGACAGTGTGAGGGGTCACAGAAAGAGACCTGGCTGCAGAGATTAAGGGAACCCCGGAGGGGAGAGTGAGCCCGTGTATTAAAAACTGAGCATTGTAAAGAACTGTAACCAACTGTGAGCTGTATTGCAAAGCTTTGAGAGTAAACACGGAAACCCTGAACTGGCTTCCCATGTCTGATTACATCTGTTTGAGTGATATCCCCTTCATACAGGATACAGCAAGCCCTCCACCTGCAGAGCCACAGCACAGCCTGTAAGCACCAGCATTGAGGAGAGATTCCTGCAGCGTCTGCACAGTAAGTGTACTGAACATTCTACAATAGACTTAACCCTTACTGCCCCAGGGAACACAGTTCTACCCACTGGAACTATCCCATCTACGCTGCCATTCCATCATCCCCGGAGGTTCTGCAGCAGCGGCGGCCCCATCACTGGCCGCACATAGTGGGTAGCATCACGACTGACAATCCCCTGTAAATATCCCCTTTTATTGTCGAGCCAGGGACACGGTCCGGACCAGGACCACCCGTGACTTCCCCAATAGCAGACTGGTCCAGCACCGAGTACCACCGTCCCAGTGGGCCCAACATTAATATTCACAACCTCCAGCTGTTTCTAACCCTACACCCAACACTGATTGAAGCGTTCTGCCAATGCACAATGTACACAGAAAGATATAAATCAATGCTGTGAGCTGAGTTATACAGAGCTCAGAATGCAGAGAAGTGGTAGATCGGCAGCCGATAAAACAGCAAGCAGCCCAGTATACATTGCTGAAAACAGGGTCTCTACTGCTTCTGGATGTCACCCTTTAACTTTCTAGGTCTTAAGGTGTGAGAGATCTTGACTTGATGTAACTCACTCTGTAAAAATAACAATTGAAGAAACAAGACTCTGTTATGTAGCTAGTTACTTGAATTATATACAAAAAAAGTGTCAATTACAAAACATATTTATAAAAGAATTACTTTTAAACCATAATGATTAAAGGGATCCTGTCACTTCCAAATCGCCTCATAAGCTACCAAAACATGTCCCTGCAGCATCCCATCACTAATCTCACACTCCTTTTGTCTCCTAAAAGCATCCTGTGAAAGTGCATAAAAACGATTTTATACTCAGTCGTTAGTGATTATAATTAGCAGGGGCTATATTCTTTAATCACCAGGGCGGGCTGTTTTGCAGCCTCGAAGATCCACCTTCTCTCTGACTGACAAAGGCAATACTTACATTTCACGTAGAATATAGGTTGACATGAAAAAAGCACACTAATTTCATTACTAACTACATACTACACTTAAGTTTATCCATACATATTATCTTATAATAGCCTTTTTGGGACCAAGCACAAATCACAACTTATTGACATTAATTAGCTCTGTTCTTGATTATATGAAACGTCATATGGCCTTGAGGATACACTACACTGTAAAATATCGAGAAATACTGTAAAAAAAGGATTATATAATGAATTGGTTAGCTATTATCATGATGAGCTTTTGATATATGCTCAGACCAAACCTAATTAGCTCCATGCCTGTTTTTCTTCTAGAGCTTGATCTCTTTTATTACCTGAGACCTACAGCAAAAGTTCAGTAGTTCTATTTTTTTCAAGCTTACACTAAAACTTTACAAGAGACAATATGGCTGACGAAGGCCTTGTTACTTATGGCTTCCGTCTAACTATTGACCATTCTCTAACAAATCCCTCTGTTGTACTTATGGTAATTTGGTAATTTACCCGAAAGTACAAATTGGCATATGAGTCTAGTCCTAGTTCTCATATATAATATTGAGGGAATGCATAATTTCGTACACTCCCTGATCAGTAGGAGTGTTGGGAGGGACTGAAGGTACCCTTGGAAGAAGGGCCCTAACAATAGGTGTACTACCTACGAGTGAGCGTGGTCTGGCAGTAGGTACCCTACCCACGCCAGGTCTCCGGTATGGTCTGATAAAAGTGGTACTATGTGTTATTACACGGGCCTGAAAGTTATGTAGTTCCTCAACATGAGCCAGATTCTTTTTGAAAAACTTTTAAACTTTTAGGTTACTACCTATTAAACACATATAGGAAAAAACAAACAAAGTAGCCAAAAAAAATCTACAGTAAATATCACCAACGTAAGAGTTCTTAAGTATTAATGAGTCCCGTTACAATCTTTCAAAAATTCAAAAATTTTCTTTGTGCCATGGCCCCTAAGGTCCTAATAACAGTTCAGGTGTGGGCAAATAGGCCTAAAAAGAAGCAAAAAACACAACAAAACAAAAAAATCGTCATAGAAGTGAAAAAACCTAAAGTGTCCGAGTCCCAAGTCCCACAACAGTCTCTGAGTCCTTTGATCCGTGGCTCTCGATCTTGTTCTGTTCCCTCTGAGCTTTCACGGTCTTCCCCCCTCGATCACACTGTCCGGGTCCCACTGGATGGTGTGATATGTCATCTCCAGGGAAACAGGCAGATTCATGGATCCCGATCTAATAGGGGTCCTGAAAAATAAAATAAAAGCGCAGTATCAGTTCTCACCAGCATCACTAGGATTCTCAACTGGCAGTATAACAAGCTTACATTGATCAATATGAACAATTTTAACACCTTTGTCTCTTGGCTTGCTAATCCTTAGCACTCCCAAAACAGTTGGGCCTATCACCTGTGTGATAACAAACGGGCCTTTGCAATTGGAATCCCATGGTCCTTTTTTTCCTAAAATTCTTAACCATGACCTGAGCTCCCACAACAAATTTGGACTCATATAATTTTTGTGTAGGTTCTACACAACTGTACTACAGCTTGCTGCGGGCTGGGCAGCGCAATGTCACTAGGCAACAAGACAGGCATCTGTCTTCCTGTCATCAGCTCAAAAAGAGAAATTCCTGTTCACTTTGAGGCTACGGCTCTGAGAATTCACACCCCAAGCTTTGCCTGTAAGCAGTTTTTTTAAGGTTACATGGGGAGTCTGCAGAATCAAGGGTGAAAAGCCAGTTATGTGACTGACCTGCAGCATGGTCCAGTTCACGGCAAGTAAATGCTTCATACAAGGTGTAAAACCTTTTTCAACGGGAGAAATCAGCCGTGAGTAGTAACCCAGGGCATGTAATTGACTTGAAACCTCCGGACCCTCTTTTGGCCATTTCTGCAGCAGCACAGATGAGATCGCTACATCACCTGCATGTGCTTGCAGATATTAAGGCTGGGATGGGTCTGCGTTAATTAGAGCTGTTGCTCCTGCAAGTGCATGTTTTAAATTTTCAAAAGCCTGCAGGGCGTCTCCCTCTATTGTGATCGTGGTAAACTCATTTTCAATACCTTTTAGGAGATCATACAAAGGTTTAGCAAGGCAAGCAAAATCCTCAATAAATTCTCTGGAAAAATTCACAAGACCTAGAAACTTTCTGAGTTCTGTGATATTGATTTGGCACAGGTACAGCTTGAATGTTTTTTTATCCTGTAACCTCTGGTTGCATTCAGCTGTACTCTGTCCCGACTCACATTTAATATTGAGTTGCACAATGCATCACAAATATTGAACTAAATCTCTTTGTGTTCAGTTTCATCAACAATTTGAGTCCATAAATTTTAAATCAAGAAATCATTGACATATTGCAGGACTCTGTCTCCGTACCCCAGTGGTTCCAGTACCTGTGCCAACGCCTGATGGAAATAAATTGGACTAGAATAAAACCCTTGGGGCAGGCGTGTGAACAGGTATTGGACATTTTCAAAGCTAAATGCAAAATGGAGAGCTGACTCAGGTGTAATATGTACACAGAAAAAGCCATTCGCAATATTCAAACAAGAGAAAACTTGACATTCACTCCTCAGCAGTGACATCACTTCAGGACCGAGATGTGCTGCTGAGGGGTGTATTTGTTTACAAGTCTTAAATCCATGACCATGCGATAGCTACCATCCTCTTTTTTTACAGGCAGGATTGGGCTGTTGCACGGGGAGTTGCCTCGTACAATCACGCCCTGTTGTTCCAATTCAATGACAGCAATCCTTATGTAAGGAATTGCTTCCTCAGGAATATGGTATTGGCGCTGATAGGGTGGTAGACGGTCGCTGTCAATTTTAATTAAAATTTGCATCAGTCCACAATCTGTATGTTTTGAAACCCATAAATGAGGAAAAGATTGCACCAATTCATGTTTCAAAGCAGTGTCTGCAACATTTATCTCAGGCATCAACATGAACAGCAGGAATAGGGCACCGGAGCGGACAGGCTCCCGGGAGCAGAAGCAATCAATGGAGATGACAGTCCAGACACACGGCGGTGCCAGCCCAGTAGCTAAACGTGAAGATTCAAACTTTGAAGAAAGACGGCACTCACCAATGTCGTTTTCGTATGTTTATTGGAGGTCGCACATCACTTGATGCAGGGAGGGGGACAATGCTGAGGGGACGACGGCACCGTTTCGCGCTACAATGCGCTTCCACGGGTCACGAGCTAATGGCGGTGCAGCTCACTTCCTATATAGGAGGAGTCTGCAACATACACTGACGTCACCATTAGCTCCTAAAATGTGTAATACAAACAAATCTTAAAATCATGATTCTACTTATTACTGACTGTGAGCAGAAGAACAGTGAACAATACAAACTTAAAAGTAAAGCTTATTCTGCATCACATATTATGCTGGAACAAAATAACAAAAGGAAGCGACACCGGGCAGAGTTACTAAAGAGACCAGAGCTCAGGCGTAGTACAGTTCCGCGCTACACATGAATAGCGATTTAAAAAGAACCGAGACCAAAAAACATATAACTATTAATTTTCAAGCGGACGGATAGTCCAATTACACTACTATAATAGTACACAAGGCTCTGTCTGAGCACCATAATCGCAAATTGTAATAATCTTATGTTTTTTTTAGAATAACTGCAAATTTTTTAAGATTTTTTAAGAAACCGTGTCTATAATATAATAAAATATCTAATAATCAGTAGTAAGCTATGAACAAAACATGCTCCAACTAACCATGTATCTGACATTTTAGCAAAATACCTGCAGTCACTAGTCATATCAAAAACCTGGTTAGTTCTATATCAAATACCCAGAGCCCGGTTCTCATAGAAATATCTGCCCGGAGCCAGCAACCACCGATTATAACTGGGCGTGAAACAAATTCCTTATGATAATGACACTAGTGAAAATACTTACAATTCACGAGGGTAACAGGAGGATACAGCAGAAAGCGAACATCCGAGCACAACAACAAATGAGGAAGGTAATATTGATAACTGCATTCGAGAAATTGCAACCACCAACCACTCCATAGACTGCGTCTTCAGAACCAAAAGTGGGTTTTATTCGGGTAGGAAATAATACAGAGATATATGGCAAGGCAATATGACAGGTTTCAGAATGGCAGGCACGTGTGGCACACAGGATGGAAAAGTGTCGCCCCGCCTGTCTAAGGCAGAGGATTTTTATACAATTTTCTGCCATTGGGTAACGTTAGTGGCCATTATTTTCAATGGATACATAATGACCTCATCCTGACAAAGGCAATACTTACATTTCACGTAGAATATAGGTTGACATGAAAAAAGCACACTAATTTCATTACTAACTACATACTACACTTAAGTTTATCCATACATATTATCTTATAATAGCCTTTTTGGTACCAAGCACAAATCACAACTTATTGACATTAATTAGCTCTGTTCTTGATTATATGAAACGTCATATGGCCTTGAGGGATACACTACACCGTAAAATATCGAGAAATACTGTAAAAAAAGGAGTATATAATGAATTGGTTAACCATTATCATGATGAGCTTTTCATATATGCTCAGAGCAAACCTAATTAGCTCCATGCCTGTTTTTCTTCTAGAGCTTGATCTCTTTTATTACCTGAGACCTACAGCAAAAGTTCAGTAGTTCTATCAAGCTTACACTAAAACTTTACAAGAGACAATATGGCTGACGAAGGCCTTGGTACTTATGGCTTCCGTCTAACTATTGACCATTCTCTAACACGGGAACAGAACCAAGCCTACTACATACATACAGGAACAGAACCAAGCTAACTACATAGATGCAGGAACAGAACCAAGCCGACTACATACATACAGGAACAGAATCAAGCTTACTACATAGATACGGGAACAGAACCAAGCCTACTACATACATACAGGAACAGAACCAAGCTTACTACATACATAAAGAACCAACCTTACTACATAGATATGGGAACAGAACCAAGCTTAGGCTGGCTTCACATTTGCGTTTGTGTCTGCATGCTGATGGCATGCAGACACAAACGCAGTGTAAAGCAGGGTCATTTTTTGTGTCCGCAGCGGAGAATGTCCGCCTGCGGACACAGCACTAAGGAGCCCGGGCAGCCAATCGGCGGTGTCCGGGGGCGGGCTGGAGGCGGAGATCTCCTCCTCCCCGCCGCCGGTAAGCTCCGGGACGTGTCAGCGGGGTTAAACAGCTGATGTGACAGCTGTTTGAATCTTCCGCGCCGACACCGAGAGGAGATGTCGGCGTGGCAAGATTCAAACAGCTGTCACATCAGCTGTTTCTCCCCGCCGACACCGCTAGGAGATCTCCTACAAAAAGAGAGATTGCTGCAACACTAAACATTATATGAATGTGGAAAAGCTAATGGCTAATGACTAGGGGATAACAATGAAACACAGGGCTATATGTACAGCTAAAGGGGATATATGAAATAGGATCACAGTAAATACTGCACTGGAAAAAAGAAAAAGAGAGACTTAGCTTCAACATTGGCGCCACTGTGGAAGAGCCCGGTAACTACGACAAAGTGCTCTCATCTTACCGGGTCCTACGCTAACACTCTATGCTGTGTACTACTGCGTGGATGTATTTATAAGCCTGTGAATGCAGTTAAAATCAGCTGGGATGGTGTGTCCCAGGACCAGGGCTACAGCAAAATGGAGGGGCATGTGTAGCTACAGGGCGGGGGAAGGGTGCACAGTCCAAAAAAGTCTAATATTATATATAAGGAAGGGACTGGCAACACCAATGTTAAGGTGCAAGCAAAAAAAACAATATATTACAAGAAGAGAGATTGCTGCAACGCTAAACATTATATGAATGTGGAAAAGCTAATGGCTAATGACTAGGGGATAACAATGAAACACAGGGCTATATGTAAAGCTAAAGGGGATATATGAAATAGGATCACAGTAAATACTGCACTGAAAAAAAGAAAAAGAGAGACTTAGCTTCAACATTGGCGCCACTGTGGAAGAGCCCGGTAACTACGCCAAAGTGCTCTCATCTTACCGAGTCCTACGCTAACACTCTATGCTGTGTACTACTGCTTGGATGTATTTATAAGCCTGTGAATGCAGTTAAAATCAGCTGGGATGGTGTGTCCCAGGACCAGGGCTACAGCAAAATGGAGGGGCATGTGTAGCTACAGGGCGGGGGAAGGGTGCACAGTCCAAAAAAGTCTAATATTATATATAAGGAAGGGACTGGCAACACCAATGTTAAGGTGTAAGCAAAAAAACTGTGACATCAATGAGATCTGCAGCGTTCTCCTGCGGTGTCATGCAGAGGACACTGCGGATCCATTGAGATCAATGCATTTTTTGTGCGCTTGCGGCCACTTGCAGATAGAACAAGCGCCGCGAACGCACAAAAAAATGCTGCAAGCTGCGTTTGGAGCGCGGTCGGAGGGCACATAAATTATGTGCATCCGAACGCAAATGCGGCCAAACGCAGCCATACGCAGGCGCATGCGTTCCCATGTTAAACATAGGAACGCATGTGCGCAAGTGTTTGGCTGCGTTTGGTACGCTGCGCTCCATACGCAAATGTGAAGGCAGCCTTACTACATAGATAAGGGAACAGAACGAAGCTTACTTAATAAATATTGTGCCAGAACCAAAATTACTGCATAAATACAAGAACAGAAAGCTTAATGTATAGATAAGGGAGCAGAGCCAAGTTTTCTACATCGATACTGGAACAAAAACTTTTAGTGCCGCTTTACACACACCAACTTCTGTGACCAACTTCTGAACAGATCTCTGGTTGCAGTGAAATCATGGACACATTGTTCCATTGTACACAGGCACAAAATGGAACAATGTGTCCATGATTTCACTGCAACCAGAGTTCTGTCCAGAAGTTGGTATGTGTAAAGCGGCCCTAACAGATATGAGAAGAGAACTGCGTTTAGTACCTCAATATGGGAAAATAACCAAACTTGCTGCACAGATATTGTTCCAGAACGGAGCTTACTGGAAAGATTAAAGAGCAAAACCAAGCTTACTACTATGGATTGCTATGTAATGGTATAGATCTTATCTAAAGAATATAATATTAGGACCTGTTTTATATATCACATTAATGTGGATCATACAATGAAGATATTTACTGTTATCTAAAAGCAATGGATAATACCAGCAATAATGTATATAAATGTGCATTATAGAGATTTGTTGGTGCAAAAGATTAGTGTATAGAAAGCCAACCTACATATATATCTGTCTCCAGTACTGGGTGTAACGTAGATCAGGCTCTAACATTGTATTCTTTAGATGTGATCTATGCCATTCCATAGAATTTCATAGGCACTAATATCTTACATTTACCAATTGTACCTATAGTGCTAATTTGAACATTTACAACTTTTGGATTAAATCTATAACATTCCATTGAATATCATAAGCACTAATATCTAATTAACTTACTATTGCTTTTTTTTATTGACACCATTTTTGTCAGGCACATGCATGCACAAGAATGCACAAAGGCACAGCAGCCACAAGAACGCAGACAGGCATACGCATGCACAAGATCACAGACAAGCACATGCATGCACATGCACGCAGACAGGCACACGCACAAGAATGCGGACAGTACTTATTCAAGAACCAGACAGGCACACGCATGCACTAGAATGCAGACAGCAAACACACAAGAATGCAAACAGGCGTACACACTGCAACACAGACAGCATACACATGCACACACAAGAGCACTGACAACATACGCATGCACTAGAACGCAGACAGCACACGCATGCACTAGAATGCTGACAGCATACACATGCACTAGAACGCTGACAGCATATGCATGCACTAGAACGCTGACAGCATATGAATGCACTAGAATGCTGACAGCATATGTGGCGCCCCTGTGACTAGGCGCCACAGGGTAGTATTACATCTTAATATAAAAATGTTTTTTTATATATTTTCTTTCCCTGTAAGGTCATCAGCTCAGGGTTCACTTTATGGAGTCTGAATTTACACCCACTTAGGACCGCACCACTTAGAATAGGGGGAACTGGTAATATAGTAGGTTCCACAGGGTGGGGGCGGAGCTTAGGATAGAGAGTGACAGTTGTTGACAGTTTTACCTCAGACCGTGCTGGAAGGCAGACAGAGTGGTCAGGCCTGACAGCCCAGCTGAGAGGAGGG
>JARQOC010000002.1:372683374-372874921 GCA_033576535.1 Allobates femoralis
TGCTTCTTGAACACCCGACAGTACTCCGGACTCTTACCTGCGATACCATCAGTAAAGGTAAAGAAACAACATTTGGTGTATGTGTCAATTCCTCAACCTTCACCCCCTGCCATCTACAAAGACTGTTCCGTTACCTAACAGCCCGGCCAAATCCCTGCTCCATCCCTCATCATCATTACCAACTTCTCCAGGGATCCAGCTCCACCTGTGGGGAGCTTCAACACCTAGCTGCCCTTCCATCATCCCTGGAGGCCCCAAGCAGCGCTAGTG
Organism: Allobates femoralis; assembly: GCA_033576535.1. Classification (NCBI taxonomy): domain Eukaryota; kingdom Metazoa; phylum Chordata; class Amphibia; order Anura; family Aromobatidae; genus Allobates; species Allobates femoralis. The sequence continues at coordinate 372,683,645 of JARQOC010000002.1, forward strand.
TAGTCACCAGAAACCACAGGTGGAGTCATAACAAACTATTTCCCGTCAACATATTTCCCCCCTTTTTAAAGCAAACCCCCAGGACCACGGGTCTGGGCAGGCCACCCGTGACATCCCAACCGCAGCAGAGTGCCCAGATACCCAAGTCCCCATACCCTGGGGCGTGTCACACAAAGGGGTGCCATACTCAGAGACATGGCCAAGGTAAGGAAGGCTGAAAAATGACCACCTTTGAAAAAGAAACATAAGACAAAACGTCAAGACTGGGCCAAGAAATATCTTAAGACTGATTTTTCAAAGGTTTTATGGACTGATGAAATGAGAATGACTCTTGATGGGCCAGATGGATGGGCCAGAGGCTGGATCAGTAAAGGGCAGAGAGCTCCACTTCAACTCAGATGCCAGCAAGGTGGAGGTGGGGTACTGGTATGGGCTGGTATCATCAAAGATGAACTTGTGGGACCTTTCCGGGTTGAGGATGGAGTGAAGCTCAACTCCCAGACCTACTGTCAGTTTCTGGAAGACAACTTCTTCAAGCAGTGGTACAGGAAGAAGTCGGTATCGCTCAAGAAAAACATGATTTTCATGCAGGACAATGCTCCATCACATGCATCCAACTACTCCACATTGTGGCTGGCCAGCAAAAGTCTAAAAGAAGAAAAAATAATGACATGGCCCCCTTATTCACCTAATCTGAACCCCATAGAGAACCTGTGGTCCCTTCTAAAATATGAGATCTACAGGGAGGGAAAACAGTACACCTCTCGGAACAGTGTCTGGGAGGCTGTGGTGGCTGCTGCACGCAATGTTGAACGTAAACAGATCAAGCAACTGACAGAATCTATGGATGGAAGGCTGTTGAGTGTCATCATAAAGAAAGGTGGCTACATTGGTCACTAATTTTTTTTTGGGTTTTGTTTTTGCATGTCAGAAATGTTTATTTCTAAATTTTGTGCAGTTATATTAGTTTACCTGTTGAAAATAAACAAGTGAGATGGGAATATATTAGGTTTTTATTAAGTTGCCTAATAATTCTGCACAAACAGATATCCTCCGAAGATAGCCACATCTAAAAAAGCCCCACTTCAACTTCCAAAAATATTAAGCTTTGATATTTGAGTCTTTTGGGTTGATTGAGAACATAGTTGTTGATTAATAATAAAAATAATCCTCTACAATACAACTTGCCTAATAATTCTACACACAGTGTAGAACCACCTTTCACTGCAACTACTCAGGCCAGTCTGTTGGTGTATGTCTCTGCTAGCTTTGCACATTTAGAAACTGACATTTTTGTAAATCTTGCAAAAATTAGTGAGAATGGATGGAAAGTGTCTGTAAACAGTCATTTTCAAGTATTGTCACAGATTTGTAGCTGGGCTTGGGTATGAACTTTGACTGGCCGATTATCACGCAAGAATATGCTTCGATCTAAATCATTACATTATAGTTCTGGCAGTTATTTAGGGTAATTTCCTACCGAAATGTGAACCGATGCCCAGTATCAAGTCTTTTGCAGTCTATGGCTACGTTCACACATTTGCGTATTTTTCTGCATTTTTTTGCGCGCGCTTTTTGCCGCGTTTTTCAGCCGCGCAAAAAAGCGCAGCAAAATACGCAGGGGCTTTTACACACTGCGCTTTCTTTCCCCCAGAAAGCGCAGTGATGTCACAGAGGGGAGGAAGAATCCTGCTTCCTCCTCCCCTCTGTGACAGCTGTGACCGCCCCATTAGACTTCACAGTGTATTAATACACACTGTGAAGTCTAAATTAAACTAAAGCAAGTGTCTGAAAAATAAAAAACAATGAATACTCACCTTCCGACGCCTTTTCCGGTGTGCGATCCCCGGTTGTAAGTCAGATCTCTTCTGACAGGACCTGTGGTGATGTCAGAGGGGGGCGTTCCCGGGGCGGTCCCATCGCTGATTGGCTGCTCGCGGTCATGTGGTATCACATGACCGCGAGTGCCCGGGAACGCCCCCCCTCTGACATCACCACAGGTCTTGTCAGAAGAGATCTGACTTACAACCGGGGATCGCACAGCGGCAGAAGGCGTCGGAAGGTGATGTATTCATTGTTTTTTATTTTTCAGACACTTGCTTTAGTTTAATTTAGACTTCACAGTGTGTATTAATACATTGTGAAGTCTAATGGGCGGCCACAGCTGTCACAGAGGGGAGGAGGAAGCAGGATTCTTTCTCCCCTCTGGGAAAATACGCAGAAGTAGCTGCGTAAAGAATTGACATATCAATTCTTTACGGAGCTGCGTTTTCTCCCGTAAAAACGCACAGCGTATTTTTACGCAATGTCTGCACTGCAAAGTGAATTTCCCATTCACTTTGCAGGCAGACAAAAAGCACATTGCGTATTTTGAAAAGCGCGCGTAAAAAAACGCGGCAAAATACGCAATGTGTGAACGCAGCCTATAACAAGTTTTCCTCCAGGATTGCCCTATATTTAGATCCATTCATCTTCCTATCAATTCTGACCAGCTTCTCTGATTCTATTTTGGTCTTATCTGACCAAAGCACCTTCTTCCACAGTGTGTTCACATTGTCGAGGTGCCAGCAGCACAGGGGCCAAGGTGTCAGACTTGAGTCAAGTCCCAGACCACGGAAAGCTCCAGGCTCGCAGCAGCACACGACTCCAGCCAACTCATTGATTAAAAAGTTAAGTTTACTGTTACCCTCAATTATGTCAAACAGTAGTCATTTCCTACAACAGTCTTGTGTAACACAGGCACAATCCTTAAACATTACATTTTTTGAGGTATTCACAAATACTATTTTTGGTACAGACTGCTGCTCCCCATTCCAGTACCTTCAAGCTTGCGCCTGCTATGTTTGGCATCCCAGCCACTGGCAACGTGCACATCAAGTCTCCGCTGACTCCAATCCCAAACCTCCCATGGGAATCCACTTCGAGAAATGGTCAGGGTCCTCTGTTAGGACACTGTTCATTTACTGCCAGTACCATGTCGGCTCATTCATCTAGGGCCATGCTAGCATCCACCATACTTTCAATGGGAGAATCAGTGGCATAGTCAAATTAATACACTGGTTAACAATTCTGTGTCTTTTTTGCTCCTTCAATGGGACTCCTAACCAACTACTATGTAGGCCCTTTTTAAAGACTAAGCCCCACCTACAAAGAGCATCAATCATCATCATTAAGAATTCACGGAGACTGAGGAGCAGTCTTCCTCCTGGCTACTAGAGGGCCACAAACACAGAGTTACACTCATATACTGTACATACTGTATGTAATTACTAGATACGGACCAAATGCTATCGCATTGGGAGGGCGGTAATGTCACGATGGAGCGGGTCTGTGGAACTGGGCACGGTGGCTGTCTCCCCCATCCACTCTCATTCTTTCTCCCTTGTGCTGTCTTCTCCCCTCTGTGCTTTCTGCTTTGACCTGTCTCTCCCCTGTGTGCTCTCCCCCCTGTATGCAGTGGCTCTCCTCCCTGTGCTGTCTTATCACTTCTGTGCTCTCTCCTTTGAGCTGTCTCCCCCTGTGTGCTCGCCTCTCCCCCTGAGTGCTCTCTCTGCCTCCCCTGTGTGCTCTCTCTGATCCCCTTGTGCGCTCTCTGCCCTCCTGTGCACTCACCGCCTGTGTATTGTCTCTTCCTCCTTGTACCCTCTACCTCCTGTGGTGTCCAAAGATGGCAGTGGCGTAAGTGCATATGCACACACTGGGTCATGCAGCAGCCATCTTTGAATACCTAGATGCCCAAAGATGGCGGTTCACTTGAGTAAGTGTGCATGCGCGCCAGGTATATGTATGCACACTTACTCAGGCAGTAATGTGTCAGCAGAAACGGCTGTTGGTGTTGGTTTCAGGTGGAGGTGATTTCAGGCAGTTGCAGCACTGCTGGCCAGTACCGCCAGTGGGTGCCGTATTTGCATGTCCATGACTCTCTTCCCCTGTGCACTCTGTTTGGCACCCCTGTGTACTCTCTCTGCCCCCCATGCACTCTCTCTGCCCCTTGTGTGCTTTCTCTGCCCCCTGTGTGCTCCCTTTGCCCCCCTGTGCACATTTCCTGCCCCCTTGTGCGTGCTCTGTGCCTCTCTGTGCACGCTCTGGGCCCCTTGTGCATTCTCTGTGCCCCCTGTGTGCTCTTTGTGTCTCCTGTGTGATTTCTGTGCCCACTTTGTGCACTCTCTGTGCCCACTCTGTGTGCTCTCTGTGCCTCATATGTGAACTGTCTGCCACTCATGTGTCACACCCTACCCATCATTGGACATATAACTGGGTGTCCAAACATAGCAGCAGCTTGACTAAATGTGCCTAAGCGTACTCAGCGTGGAAATGCAGTTAGTGTTCATAGATGGTGGCAGTCTGACTAACTGCACTCGGGGAGGTGCAAGAGCAGTTGTGAGCAGCAGGTTTTGCAGTGGTGGGTTCCTAGCATCGGTTGCGGGTGTCGGCATTTTTGTTTGTCGGTGACTCCACTAGGAGTATTGTGCAAGGGGCCAGTAACGCTAGTGGGCACCATATTTGCACACCCATGACTTGGGTGTGCAAATATGGCTGCCGCTGGCACGTGATATGGGATCAACCAGATGGAAGTGGATGACAGATGCCCCTTCGTGATTAAGTAAGTACATGCATCCACTTCAACTCCAATTAGTACAGAAGACTCTTCATAGTAAGCGGAAGACTAACACACTCCCACACTCCTTTACACCAAAGGTTTTTTTCAAACTGCTAATGGGACTTTTTATGGCTTGCTTTCAAAATTTAATTTATTCATGCCTCTCTTTTATAAAAGCCACAATAGTTTAGTATATGACTAAGGCTGCACTCACATCTGCACATTTTATCTCGCCGCAGATCTCGCAAGAAAAGTATCAGAGTGTCATGCGGGTGCCATGCGTTTTGACACCCATATGACATTCATATATCATGTGTATGTCATGCATATGACATGCATATGACATACCAGTGTGCGTTTTTCCCCACACCTGGCATCTGTATGTCATGCACGTCATAAGTATAACATGCGTGTGATAGACATTTTTAACATGGTTTTTCCTGCTGTAAAGTTAGACTACTATACCAGTCTCCTGCTCTCCTGCTGCTTGCTTCCGGGGCTGCTCATTAGCCTTCATATATATTCACTGCACTGACCGTCAATAGCCAATTACGGATGCTCACGTAAGCCCCGTGTAATTAAAAAAAAAATTCAAGAAATAATGAAAAAAAAACATGTGGGGCTTTGCCATATTTTTGGTTGCCAGCAAGGTACAACTAGGCAGCTGGGGGCTGAAATCCTCAGTGTGGGTGGACACTAGTGTTCTGACCCCCTACAATGCAAATTGTAGCCTGCAGCTTGCCCAGAAAATGGCACATTCATTAGAAGTGCCATTTTTTGGCACTGTACACCAACTCTTCCAGTTGCCATGATGCCGTTGACACATTGAGTAATAAAGGGGTAATGACAGCTGATGATTGACAGCTTGTCATTAAACCCTGAATTGGTAATGTCAGGGATCTTCTGATACCTGCCTATTACCAATCCAGTAACTATTACCATTACCAACTATTCAAGTGAATAGTTAATAAACACACACACACACACACAGAAAAAATTAATTTATTAGAAATAAAACAGAAAAAAATCCTTTGATAAAAATAAAACTCACTGACAAGCCTCCTTCTCCAATTTATTAATCCCATCACACACCCTTCGACTATAATTCAACATGAGGTTCCAATCTAAACTGAGTTCAGGGGCGGACTGGCCCGGCGGGAGATCGGGAGATCCCCCGGGGGGCCCCGACACTTTTTAGCCCCGCCCACTTAGCCACGCCCCCATACCCCCCCTGGGCCCTGCAGGGAGATGTGTGAGGCCCCCCCCTGTACTATCACTAATCATATCGGCGCACTGCCGATATGATTAGTGATTATTTCTTGTGTTGCAGCAGCAAAGCTTGGAGAGAGCTCTCCGTGCTTTGCCTGCTGTTGCGGTGCCGCCCAGCCTCCTCTGCGCAGCGCGACACTGCCGGCGCGTGCGCAGATGGAGACAGTCACAGCCTGCGATGACTGCCTCCATCCAGGCTGTGTGCACACTCACTGTGCAGGTGCCGGCAGCGTCTCTGCAGAGGAGAGGGACCCGCCCCAGCAGCCAAGCAGCCCAGCGTGACTATAAAGGCGGGGGGCAGGGGACGGAGGCTTGGGTGAGAAGGGGGGTCGTCCTGGTAACTGAGGAGCCTGCAGCCTGGAGCCTGCAGCCTGGAGCCTGCAGCCTGGAACCTGGAGCCTGCAGCCTGGAGCCTGCAGCCTGGAGCCTGCAGCCTGGAGCCTGGAGCCTGGAGATCCCAGACATCCCAGACATCCCAGACTGTGCTGCAGCCTCTACCATCCAGTCTCACCTGCTGAGGGCCTGTAGTACTGTGCAGCATTTACATTTATGAGGAGATGCTGCTGCTGCTGCTGCTTCTACTACTGCCCCCAGCATGGTGCCCTCTGGGAGGTCCCACAGGGCATCACTGGCTGCCTTAGTATGAAGCAAACACTGTGGGAGCTCCCTGATGGCACCATACTGGGGTGCAGTGAGAGCCTAACCTCATGGAGCCCCTTGATCTCTATCTACAATCCCTGACTGGGCCCCATGAACTCTATGTACTCCCCTGAGTGGGCCCTGTAATCTCTATGTATGCCTATGAGTGGCCCCCATGATGATCTCTATGCACGCCCGAGTGGGCCCCGTAATCTCTATGTACGCCTATGTGTGGGCACCATGATCTCTATGTACGCCTATGTGTTGGCCCCATGATGATCTCTATGTACGCATATGTGTGGGCCCCGTGATCTCTATGTACACCTATGTGTGGGCCCCATGATCTCTATGTACGCCTATGTGTGGGCCCCATGATCTCTATGTACGCCTCTGAGTGTGCACCATGATCTCTATGTACGCCTATGTGTGGGCCCCATGATGATCTCTATGTACGCATATGTGTGGGCCCCGTGATCTCTATGTACGCCTATGTGTGGGCCCCATGATCTCTATGTACGCCTATGTGTGGGCCCCATGATGATCTCTATGTACGCATATGTGTGGGCCCCGTGATCTCTATGTACGCCTATGTGTGGGCCCATGATCTCTATGTACGTCTATGTGTGTGGGCCCCATGATCTCTATGTGCGCCTATGTGTGGGCCACACGATCTCTATGTACGTCTATGTGTGTGGGCCACACGATCTCTATGTACACCTCTGAGTGGGCCCCATGATCTATATGTACGCCTATGTGTGGGCCCCATGATGATCTCTATGTACGCATATGTGTGGGCCCCGTGATCTCTATGTACGCCTATGTGTGGGCCCCATGATCTCTATGTACGCCTATGTGTGGGCCCCATGATCTCTATGTACGCCTCTGAGTGTGCACCATGATCTCTATGTACGCCTATGTGTGGGCCCCATGATGATCTCTATGTACGCATATGTGTGGGCCCCGTGATCTCTATGTACGCCTATGTGTGGGCCCCATGATCTCTATGTACGCCTATGTGTGGGCCCCATGATGATCTCTATGTACGCATATGTGTGGGCCCCGTGATCTCTATGTACGCCTATGTGTGGGCCCCGTGATCTCTATGTACGCCTATGTGTGGGCCCATGATCTCTATGTACGTCTATGTGTGTGGGCCCCATGATCTCTATGTGCGCCTATGTGTGGGCCACACGATCTCTATGTACACCTCTGAGTGGGCCCCATGATCTATATGTACGCCTATGTGTGGGCCCCATGATGATCTCTATGTACGCATCTGAGTGTGCACCATGATCTCTATGTACGCCTATGTGTGGGCCCCATGATCTCTATGTACGCTATATGTGGGCCCCATGATCTCTATGTGCGCTTATGTGTGGGGCCCATGATCTCTATGTACGCATCTGAGTGGGCCCCATGATCTCTATGTGCACCTCTGTGTGGGCCCCATAATCTCTATGTACGCCTCTGAGTGGGCCCCATGATGATCTCTATGTGCGCCTATGTGTGGGCCCCATGATTACCTCTATGCACGCCCCTGAGTGGGCCCCGTAATCTGTATGTACGCCTATGTGTGGGCCCCATGATCTCTATGTACGCCTATGTGTGGGCCCCATGATGATCTCTATGTACGCCTATGTGTGGGCCCCATGATGATCTCTATGTATGCCCCTGATGGGGCCCCATGATCTCTATGTACGCCCCTGATTGGCCCCATGATCTCTATGTCCGCCCCTAAGGGGCCCCCTGTAATCTCTATGTGGCCCTCACCTCCACTTGGCAGTAGTAGAAGCAGCATCTCCATAGTGTGGCATTCACACTACATGCTGCACTGTACAGGACTCCGAGCCAGCAGCAGGACGGATGAGGAGGTAACTGTCTGGGACCCTTGACTGAGGCTGGCAGGACATACTACTGGGCAATGGGCAGGATTATCATGCCCATTGGCCGGCATATGTCATGCCAGCCTCGAGTGGTACTATCATGCATGCCCATTGCTTAGTATGTCTTGCCAGCGTCTGCGGTACTATCATGCCCACCCAGCATGTCCTAACAGCCATTGGTAGTACTAGCATGATAGTACCACAGAGGCTGGCAGTACATACTGGGCAATGGGCATAATAGTACCACAAAGGCTGGGAGGACATTCTGGGTAATGGGCATAATAGTACCACCAGTAGACTGACTAGGCTGTCTCCAGGGCTCCGTCTCCCCTCCTCGCTGCTGTTAGGCTGGGTTAACATTGCACTTATGCTGTGTGTTACAACGGATCCGTTGTAAATCAGCACAAATGCAATGTACCGTAGACTTGCATTGCAAAAATGCATACTAACGCTTGCAAAAATAGGCATGCGTTTGAAAGCATGCATTATTTGCAATGCACAGGAAAACATGGTCGCCGGGTGTAGGCCAGCTAAGCACTTCTCTAACAGCTGTGTTCTAATGTTAAGGCACCATTACACACAACGATATCGCTAACGATATCCTTGCAACGTCACCGGTTTTGTGACGCTGCAGCGACCTCGCAGTGATATCGCTGTGTGTGACATGCTGCAACGACTGGCGATCAGCTAGCTGAACGTTGCAGAATGGCCAGGACCATTTTTCGGGCGTTGGTGTGCCGCTGTCACGCATGCATCGGCATGTGTGACAGGGTCCAACGACCAGCGATGTTCATACACCAAGGTACACATCGGGTAACTAGGCACAGCGCTGTGCTTAGATACCCGATGTGTACCTTGTTTACCAGTATTATCGCTGATCGCTGGTGAGTCTGCCTGTTTGACAGCTCACCAGCGACCACACAGCGATGTTCCAGCGATCCCGGCCAGGTCGTTTCGCTGGAACATCGCAGCATGTAACTGGGCCTTTATTCTGTGCCTGCTTACCTGTCAGCAGACATATTTGTCTGATGGCAATGATGCAGCAGAGCTGAAGACAAGAAGATCTGTGGATTACGTCGGACCGAGGATTTTTTTTTTTTATTGAAGATTGAGTCTCTAAATGTGTTGTGTTTGATTTTTCTTAAAAAATGTTTTTCTCTGTGTTGTTTTTTTTCTGTTTACTAGAAATTTGGTGGCCATGTCTAGTTTGGCGTGACGCCATGAATTTCAGGCTTAGTACAAGCTGATAATATAAAGCTGGTACTAATCCCATTATTGCCCAATGTGCCACCCCGCACCAGGGCCGCTGGAAGAGTCGGATAAAACACCTGAATGCGCCAATTTCAGGGGTGGCTGCGGGCTGCCGTTTTCAGAGTGGGGGGCCCAGAATGCTTGGACCTTACCATGCTGAGAATCCCAGCTCCCAGCTGCCTAGTTTTAACTGGCTGGCAATCAAAATATGGCGGGAGCCCATGCATTTTTTTTTTTTTTTTAAATAATTAAAAAAAAATATATGGGCTTTCCTGCCTTTTGATCCCCAGCCAAGGTAAAGCCAGGCAGCTGAAGGTGGCAGGCTGTAGCTGTCTGCTTTATCTGACCTAATAATCAAAAATTCCGCGGAGCGCTAAGTCATTTTTTTTTTTATTAATTACTTTTTCCCACACTTCTGTGTGTGTGACAGACCCAACAGCTAATCACAGACACTGACAGAGAATGGGCGTCTGTGATTGGCTGCTTGAGTAACCTGAAAGCAGCCCATACATAGTACCATACTAGAATGTATGGGCTGATTGTAGATTGCTCTAACAGCCAATCACAGATGCACATCCTCTTTGACCGCATCTGTGATTGGCTGTTGGGTCTGTCACATATAGAAGTGTGAAAAATCATTTTTAAAAACATGATTTAGCGCTCCACAGACTTTTTGATTCTCACCGCAGATAAAGCAGACAGCTACGGCCTGCCACCCCCAGCTACCTGGCTTTACCTTGGTTGGGGATCAAAAGACAGATAAGCCTAATATTTGTTTTAAACTTATGTAAAATATATATTTTTTTTAAATGCGTGGGCTCCCGACATATGTTGATGGCCAGCCAGCAAAAACAAGGCAGCTGGGGGCTGGGATTCTCAGCATGGTAGGGCTCAAGCGTTATTGGCCCCCTACACTGATAATCGCAGCCCGCAGCCACCCCTGAAAATGGCGCATTCTTCATAGCACCATTTTCAGGCACTTTAGCCGGCTCTTCCAGTGGCTCTGGTGGTGAGTGGCACCTTGGGTAATAAAAGGGTTAGTACCAGGCCAGCTTTGTATTATCAGCTGGTACTAAGCCCAAACGTCATGGTGTCATGCCAAATTAGACATGTCCACCATGAATTTCAAGTAAACAGAAAAAAAAAACAGAAATTTTTTTTTATTAAAAATAAATCACAAAGCACATTTAGGGACTCCATCTTTAATTTTAAAAAAATCCTTGTTCTGATGAAATCCACGGGTCTTCTGTCTTCAGCTCTGCTACATCTTTGCCATCAGACAAATATGTCTGTCAACAAGGATGAGCAGGCACAGAATGACACTTTAGCACTGTTACTGTGTAGTGCGGCACTATGTTTCTTTTTTTGTCATTTCATTTAGTGTAGAAATCTTGGGAAAAGTGTGGATTGTGCTCTGGAAGTAAGTCAGGTATAGCTAACTATGTTGTTTTCTGCAGAGATGTCCTGCATAGAAGACGTGATATTGGTCTGCGACAGATAAAGAACTTCACCTGTCCTAGAGACATCACTGGTGAGTATGTGTATTACTTATACACACACACTGACACTATATATAGAGCTCCTGTTTATAATGTCAATGGTGATCATTGCATTACCTGTACACTGACACTATATACAGAGCTTTTTTACAATTTTTATTATTTTAGTATTATTTGTCACTATGTGGTGGCATTATGTGCTTTGGTCATGACATGACGGTATTTGTCCTTTGTATGTAGTATTATTCAATCACTATGTGGTGGTAATATGTGGTCTCATGGTGTGGCAGTATGTGGTAGCATTTGATCACTATGGGGTGGTATTAAGTGCTTTGGTCATGGTGTAGCGGTATTTGTGTATTGTATGTGGCATTATTTGGGCACTATATGGTGGTAATATGTGATCTGGTCACGGTGTGGTGGTATTTCTGCCTTCTATGTGGTATTATTGGTCTTGGTAGAGTGGATTGTGGATGGTGATTTGTTTTATCTGATATCTATCAGTGGAAATTTCTTTATTTCCAATAGATATTAAATACTTGGATGTTTAACCCCTCCCTGTCCTGTGACACAGCAGCAGAGATGCAGTTACAGAGGTTCGCCAGAGAAAGCAAGTTGAGCATTTGGTGAAATGTTCACCTCAGTATTTATAAGACAAAACCAGGCGAGGGTGAGAAATGCAGAAAACATGACCTGTGATTGCTCAACTCCTGCTTTTGTCTTACAAATACTGTGGGAAAAACCTCACATCAAATGCTCAAAGCTCCACATTCTTCTGATGGTGCAGATTCCACCAATAAATAAGTGATCCTTCCTAACCTGTGCATCGCTGAGAACTTGTTTTCACCAAAAAATCCCTTTAATGCAAACTATAGTAATTGTACATCACAGTAATGGTGAGCGCACAGTAATGGTGAGCGCACAGTGATGTGCAGGAGCCGCCTGGGTTTTATAGTCCACGCTACACTATAATAGGTATATCGCATAACAGGTACTTGTATTTAGCTGAAGAATGGGTGGGCCCGCGTGGGTCCAGGTGGGTGGGCCCCTGGAGTCCATTTTCCTGGTGGGCCCCAGACACCCCAGTCCGGCGCTGACTGAGTTGCATTGGTGGCCGTGGTGTAGAAGGATCCTCCTGTCATTGCAGCCTCCAAACACAGACTAAGAGCCAAGAGATGCTGCCGGGTGAGCTCAGGATGCATAGTGGCTGCCGTGGTACCAGAGCTGTATCCTCAGGTGAGTCAGTGAAGTCAACCGAGGACACAGTTCAGGTAACCATGGTAAATGCTATGGTTAGCGAGCAACATGGTTACCTGAGCTTTTGTCAGGTGACCTTAGTGACTCACCGCTTACCCAGCCACAGCTCTCGGCCCACTCATTCTGTGCTCAGCGGCTGCGGTGGGAAGATGTCACAGAGGATCATGATGGGTATGTGGGAGTAATAAAAATGAAGCAAAAATATGTGTTCTTTGTTATAATATTTATAATAATATAATTATTTGTATCTGTGTGTTGTGTCTTATTTAATACTTAATAGGGATTCCTAATGGCCGGGTCTAAAATTGGCCCGACATTCTGAATCTTGGGCTTAGTGCAAGCTGGCAATACAAAGCTGGCATTAACCTCATATTACTCAGTTTGCCACCGGCACAAGGGCAACTGAAAGAGCTGGTTAAAGCACCTGGATTTGGCACTTCTAATGAATGAGCCAAATTCTGGGGCGGCTGTGGGCTGCTACTCTATAGCATGGGGGCCCAATAATGATGGGCCACCACTATGCTGAGAATACCAGCCCGTAGCTGCCTAGTTTTATCTTGGCTGGCAATTAAAGATGGGCAATTTTTTTTTGCCATCCAAGGTTTACCTAGTCAGTTAAGTGTATCAGCTTGCAGTTGTCCACTTTATCTGTGCTGAGACTTAAAAATACTCAGAATCCCTATGCATTTATTTCAATTATTTATACTTTATGATGGCAGGTTGGTTGCCATATACCATTGTGTATGGCACCCAAGCATAGACACTGCACAGATTGTGCAAGTGCAGTCTGATTGCAACAGCCAATCACAGACAATCTCACAGAGAATGAAAGTCTGTAATTGTCTATTGCAGGTCAGTGCATGAGGCTGAATGAGCGGCCCCAGAAACAAGCAGCGGGAGACTAGTAAGCTTGATCGAACTATCCTATTATCTATCTATGCTATCTATCTATGTAGGCTGAACAAAGGGCATGTGGCTGAAACATTGCCATCCTGTGCCCATGTTAGATTAAAGGCTTTCTTTTTCCATCAAAAGTGGAGTGCTGCCACCTTTTTTCTACTTGTATCTATCTATCTATGCAATCTATTTACCTATGCTATCTCTCTGTTTATCTTTTCTGACTTTTTACAGCATGAGAATGACCTTGCTAAAATCGCAGTCTGTGGTGTGTGATTTATTATTGCTCCCATGCACTTGCATTGGCAGACTATTGGTGAGATTCGCAGGCATATGCAGCATGCTACAAATTTTACCTCTGCACATTTCTCACAAAGGAAAAACTCACAGATGTGCATTTCACTATTCGTTAATATGGTTGTGCGGCGCCCCACTGGTCAGGCATCACAAGTGGGGTGGGATACTGCATCCAAAGATGAGCGTGTGGCTATCCCTGTCACAAGTAGAATGCAGAACACTGTGGAAGGATTTGATCCCAAAACACACACCCACCGATGGTACCGGGAGGAGTTGCCAAAGAGTTAGATTGTGGGAAGAGTGAGAGGAGCAAGGTAGAACGCACGGGGGGTATCTTCAGGTATTCTTCAGGAGTATCCTCCTCGAGGAAAGACGGAGAACGGGAGCTTACCCAAGAGAGAAAGGGGGCTTCAAAAGAGGGCTAGAGAGAGAAGTAGCCCAGACAGAAAGGTCCTGACTTGTTCACCCGGAGTGCTCAGGTCTGACAACACGGCTTGGAGTGTTCACCCTCCGACCGTACTCGTCCGGGCTCCGAAGACGTCCTCAGAGTGTTTATCCCCTGGGACGTACTACTGCTCCCGAAGCAGGCATCGAGAAGAGAGAGAAGGGACAGGACAAGGGTAGATCCAAGAAGGTACCGCCAGAGACTTCCACAGATTCTGCATTCTGCTGCGACTACCCGGCCGGCTGGCCGGCCTGATGGAGTGCTGTGAGCTGTATCATCATCTTGATCAGTTTTTACAAGTAAAGCACCTGGAAGAGTGAATTGCCTCTGTGTTTCTGTCCTGCTTCATTGACTTTTCTCAACGGTCTGAACTGTCCTGGCAACAGGTAACACTGCCCCGGAGGCTTAGCTCTACCTGTAGGGAGCTGCTCTACCCTAGCCGATGTTTTATCGGATTGTTCTTGCAGAGCTGTTCCTCAAATGTGAGAGAACCCTAACAGTTGTCTTGTGGACAGATTCTCCCACCTAACCTGAAGATCTCTGAAGCTCTCTTAAGGTATCGTCAGACAGCACGACGTTGAAACATTTGTTACATCATTTCAACATCGCTGGTGAGATGTCAAATGTCTAGATATTGTGGACAACCAATGATGTTGTGAGCAGGTATCGTTCGCAAACCCCGTGAACGATCCCTGCTCATTGCTGTGAATGGGCAAAGTCGTCCACGACATCGTTATCACGGTTTCGCACAGAATGATGCAGCTGGTTGCTTGAGTTGATATCAACAGGTTTCACAACATAAACCTGTCAACTCCGTTCCAACGATTTATCGTAGCAAGTTGCCAGAGTCACACGCAACGAGATCGCAACGACGTCGCTGGTACGCCTCCAAACCCGTGACGTATCAGCGATGTTGTTAACGATGTCGTGCCATTTAACGGGGCCTTTAGAGAGACCATGGGCCTCTGCACTGCTTCTCTGATTAGTGCTCTCCTCACTGGGAATACCGGTTTAGGTGGACAGCCATGTCCTGGTAGGCTTTTGGTGTGTCATACTCATTTAATATTTGGAAGATGGATTAACCAGTGCTGCATCAGACGTTCAAAGCTTGGGCTATTTTTTTATAACTTAACCCTGCTTTACTCTTCTCCACAACCTTATCCCTGACCTGTCTCATGTGTTCCTTGGTTTTCATGATGCTGTTTGATCCTCAATGTTATTAAAAAACCCTATGAGGCCTTAAGAACAGCTATAGTTAGGCTGGAAACACACTCTCCTACTTACATGCGAGTCTCTCGGATGAGACTCGGATGAGGCTGGATCAGTGACCCTGAATGGTCTCTCCCTCTCTGGACGGGACTGTCAGCTGCTTGTGTTTTTGTGCAGCATCACACTCACCGTCCAGAGAGGGAGAGGCTTTTCAGGGTCACTGATCCAGTCTCATCCGAGTCTCGTCAGAGAGACTCGCATATAAGTAGGATAGTGTATTTCCAGCCTTATACTGACAATAAATAACACACAGGTGGACTCAATTTACTACTTTGGGACTATTGATCACTGAGGATTTTCTTTCAAGCTATGAAGGTACCGTTACACAGGGCAACATCGCCGGCAACTCAGGGGCGTGACGAAATTGAAGCAACATCGCTAGTTGTGTTGCTACATGTAACAGGGCGATTTCAACGGCAATAAGTTGCTTGAGTGGAGTCGCCAAGTTTATCAACATGTTCATAAACCTGGCGATGTTGCTCAGGCGATCTGCTACCATCGCTCTGTGTGACACCGCAACAGCGATGTTAAAAGTGAGGCGTCCCGCCAATGCAGGCGTCACAGATGGGTACTGCACCCGTAAAAGAGGTGCAGATGCTCCAGCTGCAGGTGGACCCTAGGATGGTGGGTGGGACCCATTCCCAGCACTCTCACATTAGCTGAGCGGTGGGAGGTTACCTGGGAGGGAATAAATTCACCTCTAGGGGGAACAAGGTCTTTCATCAGAATGGCAAACTAGGAGCAAGAATAGTCTCCCTCTTTTTGGGCGAGAGGGGGAGAAGGTCTGGAAGATTCGGAGAAGGAGAAAGATAGAAAGAGTGTGGAAGGAGACGGAAGGTCACACCAGGTCGGTTAGAAGCCGGACCGAAGGAAAGAAGAAGGGACCTTGAGGAGGTCCTGAAAGGGGGCGCCCGACGGGGAAGTCTGCGCGCTAGCAAGAAAGGGAGATCCTCAGCGTGGAGCATCAATACTCCAGGGGATACTCCAGTCCAACCAGGGGAACGCCGGGCCATAGGAACTGGCCAGAGTTTAGCCTGCAGTTGGCAACCAGCTGCTGTGGCTTGTTCATCAGCCGGAGCACCCTCCAGCGGAGAGGTCTGCCTGCTTCCTCACCAACAAAGGAGGGGACTCCCGGTACTACCTACAAGGAGCTACTGGGTATAGATCAATCTAAAGCGGGGAAGAACGGACACGGGTTAGTTAACGAAGGTACACCAAGGGTTCCACCATACCACCTGGGATCCACTTGCAGCCACCTGTTAAGCTATCTGTCTTTGTAACATCTCAAGTGCTGAACTGTTAACTGTAACCGCTGCTGCTACAATCAAAAGTAAAGTACCCGGGACAAAAGTGACTTTGCCTCTGCCTTTTTTTCCTTTTGCATTAACTTGTTCTCGATACAGGAACACTGCCCCGGAGGTCCAGGCCTACCTGTAGAGGACTTTGCCAAACTAACCGCATTACCATATACCTCCGGCGGACTGTGGCTGCGCTGGTGGCTCCTCACCAGAAACTACAGGTGGCGTCACGACAACTGTAAATATAATCCCCTGTAAATAATACCCCTTTTCAAAGAAGTCCCCCAGGACACGGGATCAGGGGCGGCCACCACTCTCCGTGACACAGGAGCGTTAACCCCTTGGAGCCTGATACCCGAGTACCCCAAAGCCTGAGGCTCGACAAAAGCAACTTCCCCTATTCACTATATTTGTTAAGGATCGCTCGCTGGGTTGAGTTTAACCCTGCCAGCGATATTTGCTTTCAACATCGCAGCTGAGTTGCCGGCGATGTCTCTGCGTGTAACATCTCACAAGCAATCTTGGCAAAGTGGCCAAAACGTGAGAGCGCCCGTGAGTAATGACGCTAAAGGCAGTGCATTCGCGGACCAAGATTTCAGCTCACAGATGTCTTCACTGAGTCAAAATCTCGATCTGGGTATCCATTGCCTCTGGCCCTGTTTTATTGAAGACTGTGCACTTGTACAGTGTAATTCCACAGTCTTCAATAAAATGGCGCCCGAGGCAATGTATGCCCAGATCAAGGTTTCAGCTTATTGAAGTCATGGAGCAGAACTCTTGATCTGTGCATGCACTTCTCCCGGCATCATTTTATTTAAAACCTGCAGACTGTCCATAAAATCACATGGTATAAGTGTGGCGCCCTGCTAACGCTGGTACCCACAGACTTCCCTATTGCCAACTGGGTTTCCACAGCAGGTACCTACTACATGCAACACCTTCCACCCCAGCACAGTGGGGGGAGCACCACTTGCTGACCTTAGGTGAGTTCCCCTATAAATACTGCTGCTGGGGGAGGAGTTAGTCAGAGTGTGCAGACGCTAGGAGAGCTGCGAAGACGCCCTGGTGGTCGGTGCCACAGTTAGGCCCGAGCCAGTGACCCGGAGTGACCCTTCTGCCATCCAGCAAGTGGGGACAGAAGGCAAGTAGCAGAGCCAAGGGAGTGAGGAACTGGTGGAGGTTCACCCAAAGGCATACAGGACTTCGGGGATCCGCACCTGTAGGATTACTTCAAGACTACAAAAAACCCCTTCACACCATGAAGACTTCAGTCACCCGGTCCCCCTGTGTGCCCAAAGAGAGGGAGCCAGACACTGCAGTGTTATACAGCAGGGATCAGAGAGGGTAACCCGTGGACCGCGCAGAAGGAGACAGAGGACCTGAGAGGGAAGGAGGCCGGTCTGGCTGCAAGCAGACAGGGCTTCAGGAACCGTAGAACAATTGAGGAGGCTTATACCCAATTGCTGTGGAAGCTCACTGTGCACCTGGTCACTTGACAGTGCCCTGGACGTCTTTACCTGCTATACCACCAGTAAAAGGTAAAAGAGACTTTCTACAGTGTGTGTGCGCGTCATTCCTCTCCACTCCCAGTGCCCCTCATGGACTGCCCATCATTCCCTATCCCGACTTAAAGCTCCACTCCAAGCTGCCCCTTCACATTACACTGCCCCGGAGGCCCAGCTCTACCTGTAGGGAGCTTCGCCATCACAGCCGCATTACCATCGACCTCTGGAGGACTGTGGCAATGCTGGTGACCCATCACCAGGTACTACAGGTGGCGTCACATGACAAACTCTAATCCCCTGTACATACACCCCTTATTGAAGGGTCACCCAGGCCACGGGCTCAGGCACTGCCACCTGTAACATCCCCCGTGAAAGCACCCACCGAGCCTGATATCTGAGTACCTCATGGCCTGGGGCTCGACATATTTGCCGCCCACTGCAGAGATGGCAGGAGTGTGGGGTTTTAAAAAGGAGGCAGTTCACTGAATAATCAGTGATCTGTAAAAGTAATAGAAGCGGCAGGTAGCGGGACAGAGAAGAAGACCCTACCCCCAAGTTCCACCCTGATGAACACCATTTTACTGAAGATGCTCCCTGCTCCCTCTTTGACCACCTGCAATCTGGCTTCCGACCCCTCCACTCCACTGAAACAGCCCTGACCAAAGTCACAAATGACCTACTGACTGCCAAAAACAAGCGCCACTACTCTGTTCTCCTCCTCCTCGACCTGTCCGCCGCCTTCGACACTGTTGACCTCTCCCTTCTACTACAGATCTTGGAATCTCTTAGCATCACGGACCTTGCCCTCTCTTGGATCTCCTCATACTTAACGGACCGCACCTTCAGCGTCACCCACTCCCACACATCCTCCTTGCCCTACTCCCTATCTGTCGGGGTCCCACAGGGCTCGGTTCTTGGACCATTACTGTTCTCAATCTACACTCTCAGCCTAAGGCAACTCATGGAGTCCCATGGCCTCCAATATCACCTCTACGCCGACGATACCCAAATCTACCTGTCTGGTCCTGACATCGCCTCCCTTCTATCCAAAATTCCACACTGCCTGTCCGCCATCTCATCCGTCTTCTCTGCTCGCTTCCTTAAGCTGAACATGGACAAAACCGAGTTCATAGTCTTCCCCCCAAGACGCTCCCTCTCACTACCTGACCTATCCATCGTCGTCAACGACTGCTCTCTCTCTCCAGTACCCCATGCCAAGTGCCTCGGAGTTATCCTTGACTCTTCCCTCTCCTTCAGGCCCCACATCCAGGCCCTCGCCACCTCCTGCCAACTCCAGCTCAAAAACATCTATAGGATTTGCACTTTCCTTGACCACGACACTTCTAAAACCCTTATTCACGCTCTCATCATCTCCCGCCTCGATTACTGCAACCTCCTGTTCACCGGCCTCCCCAATACCTCCCTTGCACCTCTCCAATCTATCTTGAACTCCGCTGCCCGCCTAATCCATCTGTCTCCCCGCTACTCCCCTGTTTCCCCCCTCTGCCAAGCCCTCCACTGGCTCCCTACTTCCCAGAGATCCCGGTTTAAAACATTAACCATGACATACAAAGCCATTCACAACCTGTCCCCTCCATACATCTCTGACATGGTCTCCCGATACCTACCCTCACGCAACCTGCGATCCTCCCAAGAGCTTCTCCTCTACTCCCCCCTCATCTCCTCTTCGCACAACCGCATACAGGATTTCTCCCGTGCTTCACCTATACTCTGGAACTCTCTGCCCCAACACATCAGACATTCTCCATGCTGGGAACCTTCAAAAGAAGCCTGAAGACCCACCTCTTCCGCCAAGCCTACCACCTGCAATAAGACCCAGTCCACCACACCGCCTCATGACTGGAACTTCCCCCTCCCACTGTATCCCCACCCGCCCCTCGTAGACTGTGAGCCTTCGCGGACAGGATTTCTCCTCTCTTGTATCTGTACAACCGAATTGTCAACATTTATTGTTACTTGTATTGTTACTATGTTACTTGTCCTAGTCTGCCCTTTTAGCATGTAAAGCGCCATGGAATATAATGGCGCTATATAAATAAATAATAATAATAATGATAATTTTCATTTAGAGGAAGATTATCCAAGAACCACATATCGGATTCCTTCACCACAGGTATTAATTTAATTAGCATCAAAGTGCCATTATGGTAATTAGTGCTAAATTCTGCTGACAGGTTCTCTTTAATGTACACAAGCCCTTAAAAAACCCTGAATGGTGCAGATCTAGCAACTCAATTTTTAAAAGGCTAAAAGGAATTGATTTTCCTTAAATTCAAGAACATACTACAGGTAGAGGTGTTCTATGAACTGCATATTATAGCACAGTGGGAGTGGAGAAGAGTGATGTACCAATCATTAACATTAAATTATATATATATATATATATATATATATATAAAGAAAAATAGAGCAGCGTTCTAAAAAGCAAAGCTCTGGTGCTAAATCATCCCTAGGTAGGGATCAGCTATTAAGATACCGACCATTTATGCTAAAAAACGGACTGCAGCACTCAAAATTCTTTTCTTTGAGCCTTTATTGACCTTCAGGTGAAAAAACTTTTTACCCGAAGGCCAATAAAGAAAAGAATATATATATATATTTATATATATATAGATATATATATATAGTGAGGTATGGCGGCCATGGACTATCATGCCAGCAATACCTCACGTACTCCCTTCCTTGTTCAGTCCTATAGGGGTGAACACACAGCCATAGAAGTCAGGGTGATGTCGCTGAACCCCGTGGCACCCCACGACAGTCTGAAGAAACAGTTCATAGTACGATGATGTGGTGTCTTCGTGGCTCGCCGGGCAGCAAACATGCTTGGGTGTGCTGACTTTGTGTCTTCGTGGCCCCACTGAGCCACCAGCAAACTTGACTTGATGTCTTCGTGGCCCCGCCAAGCCACCAGCCAGATGATTGTGAATGCTGACTTGCTGTGTGGTTGCCCGTAGAAACCAAGACACACGTGCATCTACTCTGCTACCATCAGCAACCAGGCTGCACTTCCCCACCATGTCACAATGCCCGCATTCTGCACCATATGTGAGGTAGCGCCTGCCTTGGGGACCCGGATGACTCTCTTGGCAACAGAATTTGACACAAACAACTATGTTTTAAATGTAATGGTGCTGTCACACCTGGCGACGTCGCTAGCAACATCGCCGAAAAAGTGACGTATCAGCGATGTCGCTAGCGACGTCGCGCTGTGTAAACGAGCGGCGCGCCCGCGTTTTATCGCTGGTCGCAGGTTGTCAGGTTTACGGGAAGAACCATAAACCTGTCAACCGGCGACCTGCGATAAGGCTGGATCGCGCCGTGTGACATCGCCAGAGCGATGTCGGCGGCGATCCAGCCTATACCGCAGCGTTGCTGCGGATCGCTCGCTGGGCTGAGCCCAGCCCAGCGAGCGATGTCACTGCCCGCATCGTGTGACAGCTGGCCTGCGATGTCGGAAGTGAGCGGGCACCCGCGCATCGCTTCCGACATCGCTGGCCAGATCGTGCTGTGTGACAGCACCTTAACACCATATAAAGCAGTTTATTTTCACATCATAAACCTCATACATCACATATATAAAAGAACATTCATCACAGTTCACACTTGTATAACAGAAGCACTAATCACAGATCACATAGATAACAGGAGCACTAATTACAGCTCCTATGGCGGTTGTGGCCACCTAGCCTTATTTACACTTTGTTCAACACAATTGGCACTATTTACATCAGAACAACATACATTGCACATCGCCCCAGATCAGTCGCCTGGTTTCAGAGCACTGCTCTGAAACCAGGTGACCTCCCGGCAGCGCCGACATCGCCCCTTTACATGAGGCGACGTAGGGGCGATGTCACGGGGCCTTTAAAGGTTTGCACCTTTTTGTTATTTTGTAGTGCTGCCCAATGTTCTTCATTATATATATACCGTATATACTTGTGTGTAAGCCGACCCGTGTATAAGCCGACCCCCTACTTTTGCCCCAAAACCTGGGAAAACATATTGACTCGTGTATAAGCCGAGGGTGGACCCCAGCACAGGTATACAGCCCCCAGCAGTGGGGTATACAGCAGCCCCAGAGGTATATACAGCAGCTCCAGTGGTAGTATACAGCAGCCCCAGAGGTATATACAGCCCCAGTGGTATATACAGCCCCAGTGGTAGTATACAGCAGCCCCAGAGGTATATACAGCCCCAGTGGTATATACAGCCCCAGTGGTAGTATACAGCAGCCCCAGTGGTATATACAGCCCCAGTGGTAGTATACAGCAGCCCCAGTGGTATATACAGCCCCAGTGGTAGTATACAGCAGCCCCAGTGGTATATACAGCCCCAGTGGTAGTATACAGCAGCCCCAGTGGTAGTATACAGCAGCCCCAGTGGTATATACAGCCCCAGTGGTAGTATACAGCAGCCCCAGTGGTATATGCAGCCCCAGAGGTGTATACAGCCCCAGAGGTATATACAGCCCCAGTGGTATATACAGCCCCAGTGGTAGTATACAGCAGCCCCCAGGGGGTATATAGCAGCCCCCAAATGCTGGCACTCGCCCCCCTTGTAAGGGCCCCCCCCCCCCGCTGCTTATCTTACCATCCCAGTCTTCTGCTCAGCGCCGCTCCTCGGTGCTCCGTTCTTCATGCTCCGTCCTCGCTGCATCCGGGATCCCCGGCCGTCGCGCGATGACGTCATATGCCTGCAACGGCCGGAAATCCCAGATGTAGCAGGACGGGAGCAGCGAGGACGGAGGGACGGAGCACCGAGGAGCGGCGCTGTGCAGAAGACCGGGATGGTAAGATACGCAGCGGTGGGGGGGCCCTTACAAGGGGGGAGAGTGCCAGCA
The DNA here is from genome assembly GCA_033576535.1 of Allobates femoralis. Classification (NCBI taxonomy): domain Eukaryota; kingdom Metazoa; phylum Chordata; class Amphibia; order Anura; family Aromobatidae; genus Allobates; species Allobates femoralis. The sequence continues at coordinate 372,706,618 of JARQOC010000002.1, forward strand.
TTTGGGGCATATACACAAGTATATACGGTATATACACAGTATATATATATATATATATATATATATATATATATATATATATATATACACATTCTATAAATAAAAGAACAAGGAAAAATCAAGTACTTGAAAATACATTATAGTACTTATTACTTATGGCTCCAGTGGTTGAATGTGTCTTAGTTGTAATGTCACCGATGCATCTCAAACACTTATCAGTGCCAGCAGCAGAGAGGCATCACTGGAGCAGGAGCATAAGGACTCTTTCCCATGTCCTTACAATTAAAGCCGATGTCAAACAGGGTCTCTTGCCATAGCATTTAATTTCATTCAAATGTCAATGGATAGATTTTATTGACAGCGATGCACACTGAGCCTGCAGGACAGTTTCAATTTCTTTGGAACTTGATTGGGGCTGATAATCTACCACTCATTCTGTCCGGTGTTGAAACCTTTTCTCAATTTTTCTTTGCTGTGCACTTCCAGGTAGATTAGCTACAGTGTCATGAGTTGTAAACTTCCTGATTATGTTGTGCACCGTGGACAAAAGAACATAAAAATCTTTGAAGGTGGACTTGTAGCCTTGAGATTGACATTTTTAAGCAACTTTGGCTCTTATGTCCTCAGGCAGTTTCTTTCTCTTCATTTTGTCCTCCATGCTTAGTTTGGCACTTACACATACACAATGCAAAGATTCAGTCAACTTTACCCTTATTTTCTGGTTTCTGATGTGATTTTCATATTGTCCAACATTCGATTGCCACAGGTGAGTTTGAATGAGCATCACATGCTTGAAACAATGTTGTTTGTCCACAATTTTGGAAAGGTGCCAACAATTTTGTTCAGCCCATTTTTGGGGGTTTTGTGTGAAATTATGTGCCATTTGCATTTCTTATTTTTAAGTGGTTTTCCAATTCACACAAGGGAAATAAACATGTGTATAACAAAACTTGTAATTGCAATAGTTTTCTGCAAGAAATACTTCACTTTGAGGAACAATTTCAAGATTGCACTTTAGCCATGACTGTATTTTGTGGGAAAAGTTTAATCAAAACCTGTATTTAATTCACGGACCTACCTGGTGTTTGTATTGGAGTCCAGTGGTTGGTCCTCTTCAGTGATTGACAGTCTTTTCTCTCTAAGGCTGCGTTCACACATTGCGTATTTTGCAGCGTTTTTTTACGTTTTTACGCTTTTCAAAATACGCAATGTGCCTTTTGTCTGCCTGCAAAGTGAATGGGAAATTCACTTTGCAGTGCAGACATTGCGTAAAAATACGCAGTGCGTTTTCCGGGAGAAAACGCAGCTCCGTAAACAATTGATATGTCAATTGTTTACGCAGCTACTACTGCGTATTCTCCCAGAGGGGAGGAAGAATCCTGCTTCCTCCTCCCCTCTGGGGCAGCTGTGGCCGCCCATTAGATTTCACAGTGTATTAATCTACACTGTGAAATCTAAATTAAACAAAAGCAAGTGTGTGAAAAATAAAAAAGAATCAATACATCACCTTCCGACGCCTTCTGCCGCTGTGCGATCCCCGGTTGTAGTCAGATCTCTTCTGACAAGACCTGTGGTGATGTCAGAGGGGGGGCGTTCCCGGGCACTCGCGGTCATGTGACCGCGAGCAGCCAATCAGCGATGGGACCGCCCCCCTCTGACGTCATCACAGGTCCTGTCAGAAGAGAGCTCACTTGGAATCGGAGATCGCACACCGGGAGAAGGCGTCGGAGAGGTGAAGTATTGATTGTTTTTTATTTTTCATTAACTTGCCTCTGTTTAATGTAGATTTCACAGTGTGTATTAACACACTGTGGAATCTAATGGGGCGGTCACACATGTCACAGAGGGGAGGAGGAAGCAGGATTCTTCCTCCCCTCTGTGACATCACTGCGCTTTCTGGGGGGAAGAAAGCGCAGTGTGTGAAAGCCCCTGCGTATTTTGCTGCGCTTTTTTGCGCGGCCGAAAAACGCGGCAAAAAGCGCGCGCAAAAAAGCGCAGCAAAATACGCAAATGTGTGAACGTAGCCTTACTGTGCGTTTACAGATATTTGTCAATCAGCAGTCAGACTGTCCTCTGGACTGAATCTTTTCCAACAAACCTTTATATCATTCTGTTCAGCTTCTTCTGTGTTTCATATTGTCCAAAGATCAGGCTGCATGCACAGTGTGACAGGTTACCATTAGACCTGTCATCATAATAGAATTTTACTGAACACAATTTCCGTCACAAAATGTTGACAAAAAGGTGAAACTTGAAGCTCCTGGACCTTTGTCAAATTATGTACTTACGTTCATCCTCTGTACTTAGGGCATATTACAGTATATGCATTACAAAAGTGAAGAAATTCCATTAAGATCACTTTTTTCTGATTAGGTTTTACATTAATGTTCATGTAATGATATCATACCTTCATCCACGCTGTTGATATCCCTACAATCCTCGTGATCTAGACAGATTGTAGGATTTAGATGTTTCTGCAACCTTTGCCTGACTGCTATCCTGTATTGTCCACATATTGGTCATCACTGTTTTGAATTTTGTACTAGATTTCATAGAATCATATCTAAGGCTAGGGTCACATTTGGAAGGCTCATTGTGATTACTGCATCCAGATCTGGATGTGGTAATTGCATGAGCGTTCAGACACATTTTGTGTTCAAAATGTGTCTTTAAACCCAGATCCGGTAATCTAAACGCCATAGAACTAATGTTAAAGCTTTCAGGACCATGGATAGCAGCATGTACAGTACGCACATTACGTACTGTATCTCCTCCACAGCGAGGAGCCACCGGCTTTAATACATAAAATAGTAAATGCCGACAATAGCCAGCAATACAGTAATACACCTAACTAACCCTTCATATGCTGCCCCGTATGGTCACCATGTCTCTAGGGAGGGTGGGCACTCCCTGGAGACATGGTGCCCACATCTATTATTAACATTAACCCTTTGTTCATCCCTGCGGCAGGATCAGGCATTCACATGTGCATTGCAGTAGCAAGATGGGCTCCCATAGGAGCCCATTATAGCAAGCCTGTTGCGGTTTGCAAATCGCTCAGAAAACTGCAGCCTGCATGATTTTTACCGCAGGCTACAAATCCGGAAGTGGTAATCGGATTGCATGTAGTGCAATCCGGTTTTATAATGGGCTCCTATGGGCTGTGGATCCTGATCCGGTTTTGAGCATTTTTATAGCTCAAAACCGGATCAGGATCTGAATTTGCTACCGCAAATGTGACCCTAGCCTACCATTTTGGCATAGACAACAACCCATGGGGAGACTCAGGCATCACCATGTTCAGACTGGGTTAAATGTAGGTATAAAACAATCGAAACATCTCATTGTGAATTAACTTATATACTTGATTATACTTTATGTCACATGTAATATTTTAACCCTGAAATCAACCTTAAAATAAGGAATAAAATAATGGAAATTCTTGTAGTGTAAGATTATTTATTTATTGCAAGTAATGCGCTTTTATGGTAGACAATAAGTATTGTGTAAAGGTGACGGCTGTGGTAAAGAAAGAAGCCATTTTCAGGAGAAGTAATTATCCCTTGGCAATTTAAAGTGGTAAAAAATTGCAGGTGTAGAGAACAATACGACTTGTCTGACAATTTTCTTTTGGTTTCAAGAAAGGAAACTATTGGAGATTAACAACTAGAGAGAGAAGTGTCTTTTTGTTTTTTCTTCATAGTTCCTAGCTGTTGTACTCTGCCTGGGGACTAACCGTGTCTGTCATTACATAGTTGTAGTTCCCATCAAGCAAACTGTCAAGAGTTTATTCCATGTAGTAAAAACAGAGGCTCAACACGGTGGTCTTAACCATTCATTGATTTCAGTTTAGGTCATGGAAAAATGAAAACACAGATGAAGCTACATGTTGTCAATTGTGAGGGTCTTTTGTTTCCCGCAAGATCATTGACAGGTAACGCTACAGTAAGGGTATCATTTTACCCAACAGACTCATTTCGTAACAACGGAAAAGGTGGGTGTGAGAAACAGCAACAAAGCGTAAAAGTAAAACCAAATATCTGAATCCAGATCTCTTTCTATTTGGATTTATTTTGATTTTAGGCTGTTTTTTTCTATATGCTCAACTTCATAGCAGCTTATTCATTATTCTGTAAGTGAGGAGCTATCTATGGTAAAGTATAATATAATCAGAGGCCCCATGATAGCAAAAATCTATGATTTAATTTATGTTGGATACCTCTGTGTAGAGGAGCTCAGTAGACTATGCCTTTCTATACAGTTAAGACAGGTATCTCTATATTAAAATTATAGCTTTATTTAGAAAGTATATGTGTTGTTCATCCATTCAACTATTATCATTAACCTTTATTATTGTCACATTTGTGTCTGAATATGCTTCTACTACCTCTGCTTCTGTCACTTGCTGGTGCTGCAAAAATGTTTCATATGCCACTGGAGCCATGGGTGGGGCTCTTCCCTACTTAAAGGCCGCTTTACACGTCGCGATATCGCAACGCAACTACAATGAAAAGTCACGTGGTTTGGGGCGTTGCAGTTTTTATCGTTGTGTCGTGTTAATGGGCAATGCAATGAGAAATCAACGCAACTACGATATCGTTTTGGGATTGTGCATGCTCTTCAACCGTGTAATATTGGCTGTGCGATTTGCCATGATCGTGCTGTGTGACAGTGCAACTACGATTTGGAGCGCAACTTCCCCAATTCACTCCAATGTTAAATGATCGTCCCCTGGGTTGCTCGTACACAGCGCAAAGGAGGGGCGTATACATCGTAGTTCCGTTGCCTAACGATATCTCCCTGTGTGACATCTCCTATGCGATCTGGGACAAGTGCCAAAAAAGTATGCGCTCCCGTGAAATCGTACGCAATATCGGAACGATATAGTGACGTGTAAAGCGGCCTTAAGGTTTTAGCAGTCTGTCTCTAGCTGCCAGTTATAGGTTCGTCCTGACCCTAATCAGACCCTGTGTGTTTGCTTCCTGACCAACTGTATTCTGTTGCTGATCCTGTATTACCTTAAGCTTTTCTCTACCTGACTATTCACCTCTTAAGGCCCTGTCACACACATCAATGTCGTCAGCGATCTGATCGCTGGCGACATTGACGGCTGATGGCTGGTGAGCTGTAACACAGACAGACTCACCAACGATCATTGGACCAGCGGCATTGGGGAAATGATTTAAATATTGTTTCCACGATGTCTGTAGGCTGGTATCCATGGTAAACTGCGGGTAACTAGGCAGCGCGCATTGCCTAAATACCCGATGTATACCTTGGTTACCAGCCTTCTCCATTCACCGGCTGGTATCCAAGGTACACAACGGGTAACTAGGGTCCGAAAACCTGACGACCATCAACCAGCGATTTATCGCTGGTTGATGCGCCCTGTCACACGCGTCCATATTGCTGCAATGTCACGTGCAGCAGCGATATTGCACACGATATTGACGCGTGTGATGGCCCCTTTACTCTGTTCTCCTAGTTTTGACTATGACTACCTCTTGACTTTTATCTGTCTCTTGGTTTATCTTGTTGCAACCCTCTGACTCATTCATTATGGTCCTTCTCTTCCAGCTGTCTCCACCGGCCAGCAATAACTCCATTAAAGCTAACCATGGGGCCTTGGGAATTCAGATCAAAGTTTAGGGATTGAAGTGTAAAGGCCAGTGTTGCCCTGGTACCTACTAAGTCGAGTGGCTGGAACAAGGTCTGTACGTAAAATCCCTATTAATATCTCCAGACTACCATGAGCAGAGTTTTGTAGTTATACAAGGATGCAAAACTATTAAAACTGTTTAAAAACATATAGATGTCCAGAGGGAACCATATTACAATTAGGAGTAGACTCTTAAACAAGCGGAAAAAAAACAACCTAAATAAGTTGTGGTAAGCAATATGATGGAACAATACAAGTAGTTTTAATTTTTTTCCCACATCTGCCACACTTGTATGGGGTGCATGTGTAATGAACAGGCTCAGTTCATGATCCATACATACCATGAGCAGACTGTGTAAGGGTAGGGTCACATTGAAAACCTAAATTGCATTCACCGCATCCGGATCCGGATGCGGTGAACGCAATGGCGGGCACACACATTTTTTTCAAAAATGTGTGCTGAATCCCGCACTGCGGTTACCGGATGGCTCAGGATGTGTAATCCCTGAGCCATCCGGTAACTGCCGAGGTTGCGGATCCCGGCTATTGGCGGGATCCGCAACCTTAATAAAGAGTTAAATTGTTGATCTCAATGACTGTTTAAGGTCTGTAGGGGGGCTTAGACCCCCCTACAGACCGGCCGACCACTTATACAGTGTACTTGTACAATTTGTCAATGGGCACGGGCTCTTCGGAGCAAAGTGCCCTCCCCCCCCCCCCCCCGTATCACTATACAGGGTGCATACACCCCTGTATTACAATGATGCATTAATCATGTGTAGTCCAAAAAGGATTTGATTACTCGCAATGTAAGTTCATACTTACATGCTGTTGTAGGCAGAGTCCAGCGAAATCCATGGGCGGGGCTGTGTGCAGCAGCCTCCGCCCGCTCCATGTTGATGGCCGCCCCCTCTGGCCGTAATCCACTGTTGTGAGGGCGGATACGTCGTTAAAGGGGGGTGGCTAACCTCGGCACATAGTTAGCCACGCCCCTTTAACGACGTATCCGCCCTCACAACAGTGGTTTACGGCCAGAGGGGCGGCCATCAACATGGAGTGGGCGGAGGCTGCTGCACACAGCCCCGCCCATGGATTTCGCTGGACTCTGCCTACAACAGCATGTAAGTATGAACTTACATTGCGAGTAATCAAATCCTTTTTGGACTACACATGATTAATGCATCATTGTAATACAGGGGTGTATGCACCCTGTATAGTGATACGGGGGGGGGGGGGGAGGGCACTTTGCTCCGAAGAGCCCGTGCCCATTGACAAATTGTACAAGTACACTGTATAAGTGGTCGGCCGGTCTGTAGGGGGGTCTAAGCCCCCCTACAGACCTTAAACAGTCATTGAGATCAACAATTTAACTCTTTATTAAGGTTGCGGATCCCGCCAATAGCCGGGATCCGCAACCTCGGCAGTTACCGGATGGCTCAGGATTACACATCCTGAGCCATCCGGTAACCGCAGTGCGGCCCGGTAAACGCTGCGAAAACTGCTGCCTGCATGATTTTAAACGCAGGCAGCAGTGCCGGATCCGGCCACCGGATGGCTTGTGAAGCCATCCGGTGTTTTGCATAGGCTTCCATCAGGAGCCTTTCCTGGTCCGGTTTTGAGCTTTTTTAAAGCTCAAAACCGGATCAGGATTTTAAACAAAAAACGCCAATGTGACCCTACCCTTATACAGCCAGCACTTGCCTCTAATGGCCGCTTTACACGTCGCAATATCATTCCGATACTGCATACGATTTCACGGGAGCGCGCACGTTTTTGGCACTTGTCCAAGATCGCATAGTAGATGTCACACAGGGAGATATCGGCAGGCAACGCAACTACGATGGTGTACGCCCCTTTTCCACGCTGAGTGTGAGCAACCCAGGGAACGATCATTTAACATTGGAGTGAATAGGGGAAGTTGCGCTCCAAATCGTAGTTGCGCCGTCACACAGCACGATCCTGCCTCATAACATACACAATATCGTATGGTTGAAGGGCTTGCACAATCTTCTTGCAATATCGTAGTTAGGTTGTTTTCGCGTCGCGTTGCCCATTTACACGACACAACGCACGAACTATATCAACTGCAACAGCTACACCACATGACTTTTTATCGATGTTGTGTTGCGATATCGCGACGTGTAAAGCGGCCCTAAGGGTACCGTTACACATCACAACATTGCATACAATTTAACTGGCAATTTGCTGGTTGCAGTGAAATCATGGACACATTTTTCTATTTTGTTGCTGTGTACAAATGGAACAATGTCTCCATGATTTCACTGCAACCAGCAAATTGCCAGTGAAATTGCATGCAATGTTGCGACGTGTAACAGTGATTTCACAGCAGCAATTGGTGTTAGAAACCAATAAAAAACTAGATCTCACAATTTAATAAACAAGCCCTCACACAGCTCTATGAAAAAAGTTAAAAAGTCAAGGGTCTGAATTCTGAATAATTTATAAAAATAAAAAACGATTTTCAAAGTTTAGTATCATTGGAATCATACTAACCTGAAGAATCATATTGGCAGGTCATTTTTACCACTCACACTATAAAAACAATACCCACTATAGCAAAATGCAGTTTTTTATCACCATTTCAGCTAGCTTGGATTTTTTTCTGCATTTTTCAGAGCATTTTATAGTGAGGTAAACAGTGTCATTAAAAACATATTCTCCAAAAGACCAACCCTCACATGGCTATGTCGACTGGAACAAAAAAAAAGTTATGACTCTTGGAAGGCAAGGAGGAAAAATTAAATGTGGAAAAATCACAATTGCCCCCAGTCAGAAAGGGGTTAAAGATTCTGGAATGATGGAAAGCAATAATGTGCAGAAATGCATTTAAAATAGTTACATATTACCTTAATGGTACCTTTAAACGCAGCAACTTTTCTAGGAATTTTGCTGGCAACTTACTGGTTGCAGTGAAATCATGGAGACATTTTTCCATTTGTACACAGCAACAAGATAGAACAATGTGTCCATTATTTCACTGCAACCAGTAAGTTGCCAGTGAAATTCCTAGAAAAGTTGCCAAGTGTAAAGCTACCCTAAAAGGTACTTTTACACGTCGCTACAGAAGGTTGAAAACAATCGGGTTTCGGAGACAAATGTATCTTGCACCGTCAAATCAACCCGAGGTAGCGGCGTGTAAACTAGCTTGTTGCCACTCGTCACTTTCGGCACCTGTTTCAGAGCAGTGCTCTAAAACAGGTTGATTTCAACCCGATGGTAGCGGCGTCTAAATACAGTACGGTAAGCTTTTTTCGCCACCTAGTTAACTCCCTGGGGCGTGACACAGCCTCCGGAAAAACGCCCCCCCTTCAGCGATCATTGGTGGACGCTCCTGCGTTACGATTGGTTGTCGCTGCATAGGGCAGCATATTTAAGGAGCTGACCAGTCACACTACACAATTGCAATAGCATCATGTATTAGACAGCCTTCCTGCGCTGGCTGGCCAATCATGATAGTATTGCATTGTCCAATCATCGTGGCCACACAAATAAAAGCAACAACAAGAAACACACAACAAAAAGACAAGTGTTATCATCACAAAAGTAACATATTACATAAATCAAATACTGGCTTAGGCTGGGGTCACACTTTCAAAGGCAATTGCGGTTGCCGCCTCCAGATCCGGAGCCGGTAACCGCAATTGCCTTCACACACATTTTTAAGGAAAAATGTGTGTAGAAAACCACAATCCGGTAACCGGATTGCTCCGGATGTGTAATGTACTGCCGCAGGGATGGGCAAAGTGTTAACTGTTTAATAAAACATGAAATATTAATATCAGTTGTGTGCAACATTTCTGTAGGGGGTGCTCACCCCCCCAGAGACATGCTGCCCACTCACACACGCCGTCGTCTACGCCTCCGCAGTCTCTCAGTCCTCTCATACATCAACAAGGCATCCTCCACCATGGACACAGCCACTACTGCCATTGCGGAACGATGCATGACGTCCAATCTCTGTTAGCAAGGCTCTGTGAATGAGAAAGGAAAAATAACAAGTATAAGCACATGGAGGCATAACAAGAACAAACTTCATCAACTAGAACATGTACATAGTCCTGTCCTACCCCTCCAATGCACACTTAGGCTGGGGTCACACATAAGCCTTTGGTCCGTTTTTGGCTTCATTTTTGTCATTCTTTTTTTCTAAGTCCAAAAACTGACAGAAAAACGGATTGGATGTAATAAACACCCTGTCCGTTTTTTTCTGGACCTCAAAACATTGCTCTGTCCATTTTTGAGCCAAAAACGTTGCTAGCAACGTTTTTGGCATCAGTTAAAAAACGCATGCGTTTTTTTAACATGGGGCCCTATGGGAAACGCATGCGTTAACGCATGGCACATATAGGCACTTGCGTTAACGCATGCGTTAACGCACATGCGTTTTTATTGAAAAGATGACTAAGTCCAAAAACGTTCAGGGGTGCAGGAGGCTCAAAAAGCACCCTATAAAAAACGGATTGGTGATGAAAATCACTTCCAAAAACGGACTTCTATGTGTGACCCCAGCCATGGTTGGCCTGTTACGTTACACACCATCTAATGCTTGTCGACCTTGCCTATTGAACACACTACAGTATGACATTTCACATAACACCGACTACACATATGTGAACCCAAACTACTCATCATGTACAGCCTTCACATTATGGGCATCCAGAAAGGCAGTACAAGACCAAAATGTGTCCCATGGCTGCCAACAATCATTATGTATGTAAACAAAGTATTTTGCACGCCACAAAGACACAGAATTGGGTCAACTACATTACACATCACAAGAGGGTAATGCTTGCAGATGCATTATTGTGTCTTCATCTAACTGACAGATGTACAATCCACAAGGCTGTATGTCCTGGAGTCAGTTAGCATGCAATGTGTGTGGACAACCGGTGCTCCGACACTTCCTGCCATTTGGATATAGTCCAAATTTTTTCTTACCAACACTCTTCTTGTCAAGACCGGGTTACCGACACAAAATGGATGATCACTGACTACGCACAAAATAGCATGTTGCAACCACCCACACAGTCCCGAATATGTAGCCTATAGCCTAAAAGGAAGTGGTAACAGTGGCCGAATGGCCCAGAAGCTCCTGGTGGTCATTAGCGCAAAGTCTACATGCAGGAATATTTCCAACACGCAGTTAAGATGCCAGAATATCCCCAAACAGTTGTGCACATGACTAAATGGCTCTGGGCAGCAAACACAACATCGTTCAGCCGTTCCCCATTCTTATGTGTGAAACCACCAATCACAACCCGCTTGCGTCGTCCAATTGTATCTTGCCTTGCCGTTATCATGCCCGACGTTGCCGATTGGACGACTCTGCTGAGATGTGATTGGTTGAGTGCCCTTTAAAAGATGGATGTGGGACATCAGGCCTGTTGCACATGGAAACACAACATGGTAGTGTCTCCTCTTCTGGCACTGCAGGGCTGACTGTATGTATTGATGACTCTGCCTCGTCTTCATCTCTTCTTTCTGTATGGGCTGCGATTCACACTCACTCCTCTACCATATGGTAATGTTGTTGGTGTTAGGCTATACTACGTATGTGTCCTAATGGGCCATGTAGCCTTCATAGCTGCTATGAGCATCCCCTTAATGGCATATTCCTCAGAATGTACATTACCAGAGTAAGCATCATATATGTTGCGGCCCACACTATTGATGCATGTACTGTAAGAGGGCATGGGGACGCATAGTGGATGGCAGGTATGTGTCACAGGCCTACCTGAGGTCTGTGATGTAAGCCGGCATTAGCATCTCTTAGTGGAGAGCAACACTGAGGGAGTTGTTAGTAACCAAGGGGCCGGCTTATGAGTCCTGAGAGTGACGGGCGGGTTCAGGACTCACATACCCTCCCAGGGGCGTGGTGTCCGGCTATGTAAGGGAGGTTGGACTTAGGCACAGGGGGAAAGTGATTAGGATTCTGTGTTTGCTGTGTGTGTTTTCCCTGTGGAATGGTTTATGAGCAAATAAACCCTTCTGGTCTCACCTATGCAAAGCTGCCTCCTCGTTCTTCCTGACGTCGCCAGCGAGCCGCTCCGTTACAATTGGTGGAGTTGAATGCGGGCAGAGCTCCCAGCAGAAGACGTGAGACCGGTGGGCTTTGGTGTTTATGTCCTGGGTGAAGTCTGTCCTGACTCAGTCACAGCCTCCGGAGATCATGGAGGAGCTGATGAGACACTTGGTACAAGCTCAGCAGGCGCAGCAGGCTCAACATCTCCTGCTCTTACAACAGCAACAGGCGGCCCAGCAAGAGACCACCAAGCTGCTGAGACAGCAGATCCAACTCCAACGTCAGCAACAGCAAGACCAGCATCAGCAGCAGCAGCAGCAGATCGATATCCTGGCTGAGGCGGTCCGGAGCACGTCAGCAGAGACAAGGTCAGTGGGCGATTTTTCTATTAGAAAAGCTGTGAGAGGAGCCCTGCAGAAAATGACTCCAGGAGATGACATAGAGGCTTTTCTGACTGTTTTTGAGCGTGTTGCAGAGAGAGAAGGGCTCCCACCAGCACAGTGGGCAGAGGTGCTGGCGCCATATCTATCCGGGGAGCCCCAGAAGGCTTATTATGATTTGGCCCTGCAAGACGCTAAGGAATATAGCAAGTTAAAAACGGAGATACTAGCCCGCCTGGAGGTGACAATGACTGTGAGGGAGCAACGGGTTCACCAATGGACGTATCATCGAGACAGACCGCCTCGCTCCCAAATGTTCGACCTGTTGCACTTGGTCCAGAAATGGCTGCAGCCGGAGAGCTCTACGCCAGCACAGATAGTGGAGCGTGTCGTGATGGATCGGTTTGTACACTCCCTGCCACGATCCGTTCAGACCTGGGTTGCACAGGGTGATCCCCAGAACGCGGATGACCTTATCGGGCTGGTGGAGAGATACCAGGGGATGGAAGGGCCTGGGGCCAGATTGCCCGCTCCTTACTGGGGGACCCAGCCGCGGGCCAAGGCCCAAAAGGGGGTGGGGCGTCCAAGGTCCCTAAGGGCGGGGGTGGCGGTGCCCAAGGTCCCTACGGGCGAGATCATATGTTGGAGATGCCATGATCCAGGCCACATTGCGGCACGGTGTCCCTTGACCCCTGAACAGATGGATTGCAGCATGGGTCGCCGCTGTTCTTATTTTGCATACTCAGGCTGCAGTATGACCAGTATATCTAGCGAAGGGCCCCCAGCGTGTCCGGTGAAAGTGAACGGGAGGAGCGTGGTCGGGCTGTTGGACTCCGGGAGCCTCGTTACTCTGGTGAGGGACTTCCCGTCCCTTGTCCTGGTCCCTGTGAAAAGGGTCGGAGTGCGGTATATCCACGGTGACGCCAAGGACTATCCAGTAGCTCGAGTGGACATTGAGACGGCACATGGGGTGAGGACTCATGAAGTCGGAGTCGTCCAGGACTTGCTACACCCCATCATTATCGGCCGGAACTTTTGTTTATTTTGGCAGCTGTGGGGGCAGGGTCCGGGAGTGGAGCCCGTGGAAACGACCTCTCCCCACTCTGACATGGCTGAGTTCCCGCTTGGTGTCCTCGTAGGGGATGAGGAGGAAGCACCGCCCGAGACCACGGTACTGAACTTGGGGGCGACCAGGGAGAACTTTGGGACAGCCCAACATAAAGACCTGACTCTAAGGGAAGCATTCAATAGTGTCACGGTCATCAACGGGGTCCCACAGGAGCCAGGGAGCGACACTAGGTTCCCCCATTTTATGCTAAGTGAGGAATTGTTATACCGGGTGACGAAGGTGAAGGACGACCGGGTGGAACAGTTGTTAGTACCGGGGCCGTATCGGCAGCAAGTACTCAACATGGCCCATTCCCATATCTTAGGGGGTCATCTAGGGGTAGAGAAAACACAGGACCGGATACTGCAACGGTTCTATTGGCCTGGGTGTCACCGGGAGATAGCGAGATACTGCCAATCTTGCCCTACCTGTCAAATAACCACCCCTACCAGGCACTTTCGTAGTCCCCTGGTACCATTACCCATCATCGAAATCCCCTTTGAGAGAATAGCTATGGACTTGGTGGGGCCCCTGGTGAAATCGGCTCGGGGTCATCAGTATATCTTAGTTATCCTGGACAATGCCACCCGGTACCCCGAAGCGATTCCCTTACGCAACTCCTCGGCGAAGAGCATAGCTAAGGAGCTGGTTCAGGTGTTTTCTCGCACGGGGTTACCAAAAGAAATCCTGACAGATCAGGGTACCCCCTTCATGAGTAAGGTGATGAGCGAGTTGTGCAGGGTCCTTCAGATCACCCAGCTGAGGACTTCTGTATACCATCCTCAAACAGACGGCCTTGTCGAGAGGTTCAACAAAACCCTCAAAGGCATGTTAAGGAAAGTGGTAGAGAAGGATGGGAAGGACTGGGACTGTCTCCTACCGTATCTGCTGTTTTCCATTCGGAAGGTTCCACAGGCTTCCACGGGTTTCTCACCATTCGAGCTCCTGTATGGACGACATCCACGCGGTCTCCTAGATGTAGCCAAGGAAACCTGGGAAGCCGAAGTCACACCTCATCGGAGTGTCATTGAGCACGTCGCCATGATGCAGGAGAGAATGGAGAAAGTGATGCCGATCCTAAGGGAACATCTCCTGCAGGCCCAGGAGGCTCAGGCCCGAGTCTACAACCGCTCCGCCAGAATCCAGCAGTTTCATCCCGGGGACCGGGTCCTGGTCCTGATACCCACAGTGGAAAGCAAGTTCCTCGCCAAATGGCAAGGGCCATATGAGGTCGTTGAGAAGCTCGGCGAAGTGAACTACAAGGTCCACCAACCGGGACGAAGGAAGTCGTACCAAATCTATCATATCAACCTCCTCAAGGCATGGCGAGATCGGGAGGCCCAAGATGTGCCCTGCTCGGTGGGCAGGCCGGTGAACGACATTGAAGCCGTGACCATAGCGGACACCCTCTCCGAAAGCCAGAAACAGCAGTGTAGAGAGCTGTTACAGCAGAACAGGAATTTGTTCACAGAGCTGCCAGGGTGCACCACCGTGGTAGAACATGACATTCTGACGGAACCACAGGTGCGGGTGAACCTGAAGCCATATAGGATACCCGAGGCCCGACGGGAGGTGATCTCCAAGGAGGTGGCCCGGATGCTGAAATTGGGTGTGATAGAGGAATCCAAGAGTGGTTGGTCAAGCCCCATAGTATTGGTACCGAAACCCGACAGCGAATGGAGATTCTGTAACGATTATCGAAAACTGAACGAGGTCTCCAACTTTGACGCCTATCCCATGCCGCGAGTCGACGAGCTGATCGAGCGCCTGGGACCCGCCAGGTACATCACTACCCTAGACCTCACCAAAGGGTATTGGCAGATCCCTATGGCATCGGGAGCCAAAGAGAAGACCGCGTTCTCTACGCCGGATGGGTGCTTTCACTATGTCCAAATGCCGTTTGGATTGCAGGGGGCCCCAGCCACTTTTCAAAGGGCCATGGATCGGATCCTCATGCCGCATAAAGACTACGCCGCTGCCTATCTGGACGATATTGTGGTTTTCAGCCTCGACTGGCAGAGCCATCTGGTGAAGCTCCAAGCGGTGCTGGATGCTCTGAGGATGGCGGGGTTTACGGTAAACCAAAGAAATGTGCCCTGGGGAAGTCAGAGGCCAAATACCTGGGATATGTTGTCGGCAGAGGCATGATCAAGCCCCAAATCACAAAGGTCGCAGCGATCCAGCAGTGACCGCGACCCTCGTCTAAGAGACAAGTCCGAGGCTTCCTGGGTATAGTCGGATACTACAGGCGGTTCATCCCTGAGTTTGCTGTAATGGCTGCACCCTTGACTAACCTCTTGAAGGGGACCAAGTCGTCTATGGCTCTGTGGACGACAGAGGCGGAAGCTGCCTTTTCGGGATTGAAAGAGGCTCTCTGTAGGCGACCGGTCTTGCTCGCTCCCGACTTCAAGAGGGAATTTGTTCTCCAAACGGATGCCTCAGATAACGGTTTGGGGGCAGTCCTGTCCCAGGAGATTCAGGGGGAGGAACACCCGGTCCTCTACCTGAGCAGGAAACTGTCCCCTAGTGAGATGCGTTATTCCGTGATTGAAAAGGAGTGCCTGGCCATAAAGTGGGCTATGGACACACTACGTTACTATTTGTTGGGGCGACAGTTCCGGTTGGTGTCTGACCATGCCCCTCTCCGGTGGTTGAGGGACTCGAAGGGGAAAAACGCGAGGGTCACTCATTGGTTTTTGGCCCTGCAGGACTTTCGTTTCCGAGTGGAGCACCGGGCAGGAAAGCTCCATGGCAACGCTGATGCTCTCTCCCGTATCCCCTGTTTGGTTGTCCGCGGTGCCGAGCCCGACGGCTTTCGGCAGAGGGGGGAGGTGTGTAAGAGGGCAAGGGGACGCATAGTGGATGGCAGGTATGTGTCACAGGCCTACCTGAGGTCTGTGATGTAAGCCGGCATTAGCATCTCTTAGTGGAGAGCAACACTGAGGGAGTTGTTAGTAACCAAGGGGCCGGCTTATGAGTCCTGAGAGTGACGGGCGGGTTCAGGACTCACATACCCTCCCAGGGGCGTTGTGTCCGGCTATGTAAGGGAGGTTGGACTTAGGCACAGGGGGAAAGTGATTAGGATTCTGTGTTTGCTGTGTGTGTTTTCCGTGTGGAATGGTTTATGAGCAAATAAACCCTTCTGGTCTCACCTATGCAAAGCTGCCTCCTCGTGCTTCCTGACGTCGCCAGCGAGCCGCTCCGTTACAGTACGTATAAAGGGCATGTGCTTGTAAAGTATCTCAAACCAAATCATGGTTCTGTTTGTTGTAAGTTATACATCATACATACAAGAATGTCCATTGCCTGTGAGCATTTGCAAAATTAAACCTAAGTTCACATTATCCTCCGCCATTACCATACAGGCATATGTACGGACTGTAGCATTGGCATTTATCTTAATGTGTGTTTTCTTGCCTGGGTACTGTGTTTAATTTTTTAAATATATTTGTGGTAGCCAATTGATGTGTGCACAGGACCACAGGTTTGCACACATGAAACAACATGATACATACATGTGTGTGTGTTCATGTCATAAATTTCATTTTGCAGATGGCAGAGAACCAGGATTTTGTCCAGGCCTTCATAGCCAAGTACCAGGAGTGGACCACATCACCTGATTACAAGAACCATCAGATGAAGAGAGCGGCGTATGACCAGCTCATCACCCTCTCCCAGCAGAACCACCCTGGGGAGAGGGTGGATAAGGAGTTTGTGCTGAAGAAGATCCGGAATCTGCATACAGTGTATAAGAGGGAGCTCAATGAAGTTGAGAAATTAACAAGGTCCGGGAGAGGAACGGGGCAGGTGTATGTGCCACGCTTGTGGTACTTTAACCTCCTCCATTTCCTCTGGGACCAGCATCTCCCTCCGACTACACTGTGCAGCAGGGGCCTGGCACAATCCTCCTGCGCCACTCTCCAAGACCGCTACAAGAGGTACTTCATAATGTGTTTGTGTCATCACAGTTTTCAATGGTGGTTGGATACACTTGTGTTGTGTTTACCTTGACAAACATATCAGCGTGTGGTATTGGCACAGTGCACAGTATGTTTAGGTGTTGTTGCACCGATTTGTGCCATCGGCAAGATTGTTTGCTTTTGTGAACACATATGCATGTCCATGGTGGTTACTTAGGTGAGTAGAGTAATCACTGTGTCATGTTACATATAGCCATATCATTAGGCCACTCTTATAGGCACACCTTGAACTCATCATTTCACACACAAACACTACAAATAGTTGTTTTGTAGTAATGCATTGATATGTCAATGGATAAATTATGTTGTAACTTTTTGTTTTAATTTCACAGGGCCCTCAAGACGTCAGGTTCAGCCTGGGGGGGCACCCGTTGGCGAACGACCCCCAACAACATCTGGGGGAATTGTGGAGCCTGATTCCAGTGCTGCCGTGCAGCATCCTCGGCCCAGTGAGGGGTTGAGGCGTCGGAGACCATTGCCACCCCCTACCCAGCTGGGTGATTGGGCTAAGAGGGTGCTGCTTAACGTGGAGAGGATCCCTATCACTGGGATTGGGCAGCTAGTTAGTGAAGGGGTGTCCTGGCTGGGACATCAACAATGTATGAACCTCGAGAGGGTGATCTACCAAGCCCTGGAGACGGTTGAGAGTGGGACACTGAACTCGCAGACTATCTTGGCTCAGCCCCCCGAGCAGCCGTCAGTGTCCCATCAGCCGCCACCGCTGGCTATGTTTGTGCCTGGACTTAATCCTGAGGTGCCAAGTGCTGCCCATAGATCTTACTGTATAAGCCTTCAGGACCTCGGACAGCGCACATTCTATACCTACAATAGGTATAGTATGAGCGCTGCTGTCAGTGAAGCCGCCGGCTTCATTCATAAAAATGTACAGCAGCTTTGCTGCTGTACATAAGAAATGAAATCATTATATGCCCACCTGAGTGGGTGGTAGATCTCTAGGGGGGGGTGGGCACACCCTACAGACAGTATACACACATTTATTATTAAAATTACTACCGTATATACTCGCGTATAAGCCGAGTTTTTCAGCCGAAAAATTGGGCTGAAAAGTCCCCCCTCGGCTTATACGTGAGTCATAAGGCCGCCCGCCCCCCATGAGTATACAGGGCCCCCCTTGCTGCCGCAAACCTGTAAAGTAATAGATCATTATACTTATCCCTGTCGCCGTTTACCGCCGCCGCCATCGCGCTGCTCCGGCTTCATCCGGCTTCTTCCGGCTTCCTCCTCCAGTGCACAGACAATGACGTCATTGCCTGCGCCCACCGGAGGAGGAAGCCGGAAGAAGCCGGATGAAGCCGGAGGAGCGCGATGGCGGCGGCGACAGGGATAAGTATAATGATCTATTACTTTACAGGTTTGCGGCAGCAAGGGGGGGCCCTGTATACCCATGGGGGGCGCCTGTATACCACTGGGGCTGCTGCTGTATACACCACTGGGGCTGCTGCTGTATATACCACTGGGGCTGCTGCTGTATACACCACTGGGGCTGCTGCTGTATACACCACTGGGGCTGCTGCTGTATACACCACTTGTGCTGCTGCTGTATACACCACTGGGGCTGCTGCTGTATACACCACTGGGGCTGCTGCTGTATACACCACTGGGGCTGCTGCTGTATATACCACTTGTGCTGCTGCTGTATACACCACTGGGGCTGCTGCTGTATACACCACTGGGGCTGCTGCTGTATACACCACTGGGGCTGCTGCTGTATATACCACTGGGGCTGCTGCTGTATACACCACTGGGGCTGCTGCTGTATATACCACTAGGGCTGCTGCTGTATACACCACTGGGGCTGCTGCTGTATACACCACTGGGGCTGCTGCTGTATACACCACTGGGGCTGCTGCTGTATACACCACTGGGGCTGCTACTGTATACACCACTGGGGCTGCTACTGTATACACCACTGGGGCTGCTGCTGTATACACCACTGGGGCTGCTGCTGTATACACCACTGGGGCTGCTGCTGTATACACCACTGGGGCTGCTGCTGTATATACCACTGGGGCTGCTGCTGTATATACCACTGGGGCTGCTGCTGTGTACACCACTGGGGCTGCTGCTGTATACACCACTGGGGCTACTGCTGTATATACCACTGTGGCTGCTGCTGTATATACCACTGGGGAGGCTGCTGTAACACTGCTGGGGCCTGTATATACCACTGGGGAGGCTGCTGTATACCACACTGCTGGGGGCTGTATACCTGTGCTGGGGTCCACCCTCGGCATATACAGGAGTCAATAGGTTTTCCCAGGTTTTGGGGGCAAAAGTAGGGGGGTCGGCTTATACACGGGTCGGCTTATACACGAGTATATACGGTACTTTTATAACACAGAGAACAGTTTGCTCATCCCTGCGGCAGCAGGGATGAGCAAACTATCCGGTAACCGGATTGCTCCGGATTACACATCCAGAGCAATCCGGTTACCGGATTGCGGCTTCAGCAATCTAGTTCCCAAATTGCTGCTTGTCTGAAGCCAATTGTGTTCACCGCATCCGGATCTGGATGCGGTGAACGAAATTTCACTTATAAATGTGACCCTAGCCTTAGCTAGCTAAATAGTGGCATGCAGCCATGTGATATTTTTTTCCTTGAATGGGCAAGCACAATTGTATCATGAGCTGTAAATTTGAAAACACTTGTGCGCTATGATAGCTCAATACTTTTCTAGAATGTACATGCATGCATAATACTATCATCAGCTATGTAATCTGTCAAATACAGTAGACTGGTAAAAGAAAAAAAAAAAAAAAGAAAGTTTTATATATATATATAGCCAGCTCAGTTGTGCAGTGTAGAGATGGACCACGGAAACAACACCCTGTCCAACGTGAAGTATCCTCAATGCAAATGAAAAATTCCAACTCTAAAGTGAGAGTAAAAATATTCCATCTTTAGTAGAATAATTTAAAAACTGGGTTCAGAGTCAATGATTCAAAGAATATTTCCCTGTATGGTAGCACAATGGCTGAATCACTGAAGTCACATGGAGACAGATCCCGTGGATAAGGCAATTTAAGGCAATATCCTTACCCCAGGATCTGCCTCCATGTGATTTCAGTAATTTTAGGATACAAGTAAATATTTTTTTAGGCTAACTTCACATGTCCAGTAATCATCCTTTAGAACGGATCCTGCAGAGATCCCTTGGCAAAAAATTTGTGCAAACACAACTTTTTGTTCATTGTTAGGCTAGGGTCACATTTACGTTTTGACCTTAGCCTAACGGATTGCGCTTTACACTTAGCACTTTTCCCAGCAGCGCATAGCGTTAACGCTATGCGCTGCGGGATCACGCTGCCCCTAGTTACCCGATATTTACAGCGCACTCCAAGCAGCTTCCTGTGTGACTGGTTGGGAAGGTAAATACCGGGTAATTAGGGGCAGCGTTATCCCGCAACACATAGCGTTAACGCTATGCGCTGCTGGGAAAAGTGCTAAGTTTAAAGTGCAATCCGTTAGGCTAGGGTCAAAACGTAAATGTGACCCTAGCCTTAAATAAACTAATTTCTGTAGGATATGTTTTTTTTTTTAACATTAGAGTCTATGGAAAGCACAACCATTAAAGAGGACCTGTCACCCCCCCTGGAGCAGGCCAATCTAAATGCACCACTGAATGCAGCATGCCTGTTGCATTCAGTGAAGGTCTCCCCCATGTCTCTAGCCCCCGGTGCACTGAAATATAGACTTTATTAATCTTACATTAATGGAGTTAGGAGGGCATTACTTGGTCTTGAGTCAGGGCTGGCACGGAGGTTTTTCCCTGCCTCCGGCCACTCTGCGCCGTCTCCTGCTGCTTTATTTCTCCTCCTTAGTGTGCCCCCCTCCTAGCCTGCGCCGATGTCTAATCTTCTTTTCTCATGCAGGCGCATAGTGAGGCAGTGACGTGAGCCGCCTGCTCCCGTCCTCGCTGTGTGCCTGCGTGAGAAAAGAAGATTACACGTCGGCGCAGGCGAGGAGGGGGACGGATACACTAAGGAGGAGAAATAGAGCAGCAGGAGGTGGCGCAGAATGGCCAGAGGCAGGGAAAACCCTCCGTGCCAGTGTAGCGCCCAGGCTTTGGGGTACTAGGGTGTCAGGCGCAAGGTTTAACTGTGTCATCGGGAATGGCGGCCGCGCCTGACCCCGTGTACTGGGGTATCTTTTAAAAGGGGGTGATATTTACAGGGGACTATTTACAAAGATTGTGGTCATGACGCCACCTGTAGTTTCTGGTGAATTGCACCAGCGCCGCTACAGTCTGCAGGAGGTGAATGGTACAGCGGCAGGTTGGTGAAGTCCTCCATGGGTAGGACTGGACCTCCAGGGCAGCGTAGTGTAATGGGGCAGTTTGGAGGCGAGCTATGATGGTATAGGGAGTGCTGGAACAGTTTATGCGTGGGGCCGATGATGGAGAGGAATGATGCACGCACACAGAAGAAGTCTCTTTTACCTTTTACTGATATTTGGCAAGTAAAGACATCCAGGGCACTAACGGGTGGACAGGTTGCACAGTGGGTCCCCACAGCAAGTGGGTATAAGGCCTCCTCTGCACTGTAGCGATGATTGAAGCACAGCCTGCTTTCAGCCAGACTTGCCTCCTCTCTCTCTCTCCTAACCCTGATGTCTGTTCTCCTCCTGTGTGGTCTCTGGGTTACCTTCTCTGATCACTGCGGTGGTACACTGCTGTGTCTGGCTCCCTCTCCTGACTCACAGAGGAAACCGGGTAGCCAAAGCCTCCACGGTGTGACGGGGTTCTCTATGGTCCTATAGTATCCCACAGGTGCGGCTCCCCAATATCCGGTGATTCTCTTTGGGTGAACTTCCTCAAGTTCCTCGCTCCCTTTTGGCTCACAGCTCTTCGCCTTCAGTCCCACTTAGGCTTGCGGGACGTAGAAGGGCCACTCCGAGTCGCTGGTTTGTGCCTAATCATGGCACCGACCACCAGGACATCTTCGCAGTTCTCCTAGCATCTGCACACTCTGACTAACTCCTCCCCCAGCAGCAGTATTTATAGGGGATCTTGCCTAAGGGCAGCAAGTGGTGCTCCCCCTACTGTGCCGGGGTGGAAGGTGTTGCATGTAGTAGGTACCTACCGTGGAAACCCAGCTGTGCATTAGAGAAGTCTGTGGCTACTTGCTTGAGCAGGACGCCACACCAGCGCTGACTGCACAACAAGTAATGCCCTCCTGACTCCATTAATGTAAGATTAATAAAGTCTATATTTCAGTGTATAGGGGGGCTAGAGAAATGGGGGAGACCTTCACTGAATGCAGCAGGTGTGGCGCCCCGCCAAGCAGGTGTCACAGAGGGGTACTGCACCCGTAAAAGAGGTGCAGATGTTCCAGCTGCAGGTGGACCCTAGGATGATGGGTGGGACCCATTCCAGCACTCCCACATTAGCATAGAGAGTGAGAGATTACCCGGGAGGGAATAAAAGCACCTCTAAGGGGAACAAGCAGGTCTTTGCCTCTAGGTTTTGAGCCTTTTTGGTCTTTGCTGCTAGGTCGCTCAGCTGAGGGACCGGGAGGAGAGATGGAAGAAGAAGAGAGGGTTTAAGGAGAATGTGATAGGAGCTTTCCAGGACAGTAGCCAGTCTGGGAAAGAGGGGCCGTTGATAGGTTCTCCCAGACAGCTTACTGTGCACTGGAGCTCGCAGACTTCTGGAGCTACAAGCTCAGCAGAGAATCTGAATTACTGTGCAGTCTTCAAGTCTCCTGGGCACCAGAGCAGTCCACAAGAAGGGTACCAGGGACCGCTAAGGCAACGAGCGGCCAGCCAGTAGAGGGTTACCTGACGGCAGCAAAGGTGAGAGAGGACAGGAGGCCAGGCTGGATTCTAAATCACCAGGGATCACACCAAACTGGAAAGCAGGGAAGAACAGACACGGGTTAGATAAAGAAGGCACACCAAGGGTTCCACCATACCACCTGGGATCCACTTGCAGCCACCCGTCAAGCTACCTGTTCTTGTAACATCTAAAGTGCGGAACTGTGAACTTTGTATGATGCCGATGCAAGTTAACAGTAAAGTACCCGGAGTAAAAGTGACTTTGCCTCTGCCTGTGTTTCCTTTTGCATGAACTTGTTGCCCATACAGAAACGCTGCCCCGGAAGTCCAGCCCTGCCTGTAGAGGACTAGCTGCATTGCCATCTACCTCCGGCGGACTGTGGCGGCGCTGGTGACACCTCACCAGAAACTACAGGTGGCGTCACGACAACTTGTAAATATAACCCCCTGTAAATATACCTTTTTCAAAGAAGTCCCCCAGGACACGGGATCAGGCATGGCCACCACTCCCCATGACACAGGAGTGTTAGCCCCTTGGAGCCTGATACCCGAGTACCCCAATGCCTGGGGCTCGACATATCTTTTCTGGTGTCACGAACAGGATCTCATGCCCGGTTTTTGCCGGGACCTGTGTGCCTTGGACTTGTGTTTTGAAAAAAACTTTTTCCGCCATTGCTTGGCGCCAAAAACGGGTTCCCGCCATAACTGCAGGAAGAGCCAAGATGGCGCCGTAGCCATGTACTAAATGCCATGTGCAGGCCTGGGGCTGTGCCCCAGTCCCTAGAAGAAGGAGAGCCAAGATGGAGGTGCCAAAAAGTGTGGCCGCCCAGATTGTCATCAATCAATCAGGGGGGCGGCCCACAGGAAGTTCCCCGGGAGTGGCCGCCCATAAAGAGACAAACCAGAAGAGAAGTACAGAAAGACGAAGGCTCCTTCGTGCCCAGCAGCATGGCGGCACCCCGTTGGAGAGATGTAGTACGCGAGCTCGAAGAACAGGCCCGAGCCGCACAAGGCAACCCGGCTGCGGCGTCCCTCTTAACATTAGAGAGGGATGCTGACTACTGGAGGGACACATTTGGACGGCTCCGCCAGGACATGGAAGAAGCCCTGGCGTGGGTGTGCCAACGGTGGAGCGCAGAGCAAACTTTTGAACTTTCGTCCATGAGAGCAGACCGCGAAGCGCGAGAGGCAGCGGTAGCAGAGCAAGCCATTGTAGAATACTGCGCCTTTCTACCACCCGTATCACCACCTATCCAGACCCAGGACACGGGAGTTCAGACTGAACCCCCGACAACACCACCGTCCCCTTCCAGCAGTTGTCTCCAGCTGGAGGCAGCGCGGACGTCCCCTACAGAACGAAGCGTCATCGTCGAGGAGGAGTACGACGAGACAGACGACAAGGAACCGAAAGACGTCGAAGGAGCATTGGGAGGGAGCACCCCAGAAGCTGCGTGTTAGATCGCGTAGCAGCGGCAGCAGCGAGAAGTCCCCGCCATAGTGAGCTCAGCGGAAACCAGAGTGGTATCCGGAGTCCCGACCGGCAACTCACCACCTCCACAGTGCCAGTCACCACAGTGGTCTCAATCAGCCTAAAATGAGAGAGACCAGGTGCTAGACAACGACGCTGAGAGGAGTACTTCCAGCGAGAACAGGCGACAGGCGACTACGGGACGAGGCAATATCGCAGACTCCGCTTCCAGTAGAACTATGCCACCAAGGAACCATCATCTCCGTGAACCAGGACGAAGGCAGGGGATTTCTACAGGAACCTGGACTTTCAGACGATGTCTTTTTCGCCAGACGCGATGTAGAATCCTACCTGCGGCAAGGACACCGGGACAGAGATCTTTACCGAGATGAGCAGGTCACTTATGAGCGGTACTCAGGCCCATTAGGTTGGTTCGCCATAACAATTTCCCGCCAGCAATAGACTCCGACTGTTAAGACATTGCACTGTATATAGCACCTTTTCCAGCAACCATGCCCCTTTATTTTTGCCTTTCCCTTTTTTTTTGCAAGTCCCTGAATGAAGGCAAGCATGAACTCACATGAACCCTGCCAGCACTGCTACTTCAAATGAACAGCTGACCTGAGTCAGCTGTTCATTTGAAAATCCAGGCAGGAAGGTCAAAAATAGAAAACCGGATTGAAAACCGGACTGGTGCAAACCGGGACCATAGAGCCCCATGTTACGGGGCGCTGGATTGCACTGAACCGGTACAATCGGGGAGAATCCGTTTTTCACTGAATGTTGTGATAGCGGCCGTGCTTTGCGGCTGCTGTCGCAAAGCGAAGAAGACTGCGGCCGCGGAGGATGTTGAGTGAACCGGCACCCCCGCACAATATTGACAGTCAGCCACTGCTGGCAGCAGGATCCCCCGCTCCCCCCGCACATCGGACATGAGCTCCAGGCACCAGACAGCGGTCATCAGGCTTTGGACATCGGACACGAGCTCCAGGCACCAGGCAGCAGTCATCAGGCTCCGGACATCATCTGGTATGCTGTATATCAGGCACGAGCTCCAGGCACTAGGCAGCAGTCATCAGATTCTGGACATCAGACACAAGCTTCAGGCAGCAGGCACTGGTTATCAGGCTCCGGACAACATCAGGCACACTGGCAGGACATCATATTCAAGGTCAAGGACTCTGATACCAGCTTATAGACAGGATGGGTCCAGGGACAAAGACAGGCAGACATCAGCTATCCCAGAACTGGTTGCAGGCAGGACTGGAGCTGAAGACACAGGGAGACCAGAAGCAGCACGCTGCCCTTCAGCAATAGACTGAGGACAGTAATTCATGCCCACACTTTGCCCCTTATAAAAGCAGGGAATGTGTGGCTGAGCACCCCCTAGGCAAAAACAGGAACCAGTAGAGCATAACCAGCACAGGAACTGAGACCTAGGGCTCCTGGCAGCGGCTGCAAACCTGGACACACGTGGAAAGTCATGCACTTGCAGCAGAGGACCTCGCAACCCGCAGATAGCTTCCACAAAGGCAGCCAGGGACCGCACATGTGGATGGCCATGCAGCTCAGCAGAGGACTTCACAACATGCGCAGAGGACCTCACAACAAGCAGCGGAGCAGGGAACCGAGCAGCATCCTTATAGGTAACAGACAAGAGTATCCCAGCTGATTAGGGGGGAAGGAACATTGGGTAAGAGCACAGACATGCACAGTCAGGGGCGGACTGGCCCGGCGGGAGATCGGGAGATCCCCCGGGGGGCCCCGACACTTTTTAGCCCCGCCCACTTAGCCACGCCCCCATACCCCCCCTGGGCCCTGCAGGGAGATGTGTGAGGCCCCCCCCTGTACTATCACTAATCATATCGGCGCACTGCCGATATGATTAGTGATTATTTCTTGTGTTGCAGCAGCAAAGCTTGGAGAGAGCTCTCCGTGCTTTGCCTGCTGTTGCGGTGCCGCCCAGCCTCCTCTGCGCAGCGCGACACTGCCGGCGCGTGCGCAGATGGAGACAGTCACAGCCTGCGATGACTGCCTCCATCCAGGCTGTGTGCACACTCACTGTGCAGGTGCCGGCAGCGTCTCTGCAGAGGAGAGGGACCCGCCCCAGCAGCCAAGCAGCCCAGCGTGACTATAAAGGCGGGGGGCAGGGGACGGAGGCTTGGGTGAGAAGGGGGGTCGTCCTGGTAACTGAGGAGCCTGCAGCCTGGAGCCTGCAGCCTGGAGCCTGCAGCCTGGAACCTGGAGCCTGCAGCCTGGAGCCTGCAGCCTGGAGCCTGCAGCCTGGAGCCTGGAGCCTGGAGATCCCAGACATCCCAGACATCCCAGACTGTGCTGCAGCCTCTACCATCCAGTCTCACCTGCTGAGGGCCTGTAGTACTGTGCAGCATTTACATTTATGAGGAGATGCTGCTGCTGCTGCTGCTTCTACTACTGCCCCCAGCATGGTGCCCTCTGGGAGGTCCCACAGGGCATCACTGGCTGCCTTAGTATGAAGCAAACACTGTGGGAGCTCCCTGATGGCACCATACTGGGGTGCAGTGAGAGCCTAACCTCATGGAGCCCCTTGATCTCTATCTACAATCCCTGACTGGGCCCCATGAACTCTATGTACTCCCCTGAGTGGGCCCTGTAATCTCTATGTATGCCTATGAGTGGCCCCCATGATGATCTCTATGCACGCCCGAGTGGGCCCCGTAATCTCTATGTACGCCTATGTGTGGGCACCATGATCTCTATGTACGCCTATGTGTTGGCCCCATGATGATCTCTATGTACGCATATGTGTGGGCCCCGTGATCTCTATGTACACCTATGTGTGGGCCCCATGATCTCTATGTACGCCTATGTGTGGGCCCCATGATCTCTATGTACGCCTCTGAGTGTGCACCATGATCTCTATGTACGCCTATGTGTGGGCCCCATGATGATCTCTATGTACGCATATGTGTGGGCCCCGTGATCTCTATGTACGCCTATGTGTGGGCCCCATGATCTCTATGTACGCCTATGTGTGGGCCCCATGATGATCTCTATGTACGCATATGTGTGGGCCCCGTGATCTCTATGTACGCCTATGTGTGGGCCCATGATCTCTATGTACGTCTATGTGTGTGGGCCCCATGATCTCTATGTGCGCCTATGTGTGGGCCACACGATCTCTATGTACGTCTATGTGTGTGGGCCACACGATCTCTATGTACACCTCTGAGTGGGCCCCATGATCTATATGTACGCCTATGTGTGGGCCCCATGATGATCTCTATGTACGCATATGTGTGGGCCCCGTGATCTCTATGTACGCCTATGTGTGGGCCCCATGATCTCTATGTACGCCTATGTGTGGGCCCCATGATCTCTATGTACGCCTCTGAGTGTGCACCATGATCTCTATGTACGCCTATGTGTGGGCCCCATGATGATCTCTATGTACGCATATGTGTGGGCCCCGTGATCTCTATGTACGCCTATGTGTGGGCCCCATGATCTCTATGTACGCCTATGTGTGGGCCCCATGATGATCTCTATGTACGCATATGTGTGGGCCCCGTGATCTCTATGTACGCCTATGTGTGGGCCCCGTGATCTCTATGTACGCCTATGTGTGGGCCCATGATCTCTATGTACGTCTATGTGTGTGGGCCCCATGATCTCTATGTGCGCCTATGTGTGGGCCACACGATCTCTATGTACACCTCTGAGTGGGCCCCATGATCTATATGTACGCCTATGTGTGGGCCCCATGATGATCTCTATGTACGCATCTGAGTGTGCACCATGATCTCTATGTACGCCTATGTGTGGGCCCCATGATCTCTATGTACGCTATATGTGGGCCCCATGATCTCTATGTGCGCTTATGTGTGGGGCCCATGATCTCTATGTACGCATCTGAGTGGGCCCCATGATCTCTATGTGCACCTCTGTGTGGGCCCCATAATCTCTATGTACGCCTCTGAGTGGGCCCCATGATGATCTCTATGTGCGCCTATGTGTGGGCCCCATGATTACCTCTATGCACGCCCCTGAGTGGGCCCCGTAATCTGTATGTACGCCTATGTGTGGGCCCCATGATCTCTATGTACGCCTATGTGTGGGCCCCATGATGATCTCTATGTACGCCTATGTGTGGGCCCCATGATGATCTCTATGTATGCCCCTGATGGGGCCCCATGATCTCTATGTACGCCCCTGATTGGCCCCATGATCTCTATGTCCGCCCCTAAGGGGCCCCCTGTAATCTCTATGTGGCCCTCACCTCCACTTGGCAGTAGTAGAAGCAGCATCTCCATAGTGTGGCATTCACACTACATGCTGCACTGTACAGGACTCCGAGCCAGCAGCAGGACGGATGAGGAGGTAACTGTCTGGGACCCTTGACTGAGGCTGGCAGGACATACTACTGGGCAATGGGCAGGATTATCATGCCCATTGGCCGGCATATGTCATGCCAGCCTCGAGTGGTACTATCATGCATGCCCATTGCTTAGTATGTCTTGCCAGCGTCTGCGGTACTATCATGCCCACCCAGCATGTCCTAACAGCCATTGGTAGTACTAGCATGATAGTACCACAGAGGCTGGCAGTACATACTGGGCAATGGGCATAATAGTACCACAAAGGCTGGGAGGACATTCTGGGTAATGGGCATAATAGTACCACCAGTAGACTGACTAGGCTGTCTCCAGGGCTCCGTCTCCCCTCCTCGCTGCTGTTAGGCTGGGTTAACATTGCACTTATGCTGTGTGTTACAACGGATCCGTTGTAAATCAGCACAAATGCAATGTACCGTAGACTTGCATTGCAAAAATGCATACTAACGCTTGCAAAAATAGGCATGCGTTTGAAAGCATGCATTATTTGCAATGCACAGGAAAACATGGTCGCCGGGTGTAGGCCAGCTAAGCACTTCTCTAACAGCTGTGTTCTAATGTTAAGGCACCATTACACACAACGATATCGCTAACGATATCCTTGCAACGTCACCGGTTTTGTGACGCTGCAGCGACCTCGCAGTGATATCGCTGTGTGTGACATGCTGCAACGACTGGCGATCAGCTAGCTGAACGTTGCAGAATGGCCAGGACCATTTTTCGGGCGTTGGTGTGCCGCTGTCACGCATGCATCGGCATGTGTGACAGGGTCCAACGACCAGCGATGTTCATACACCAAGGTACACATCGGGTAACTAGGCACAGCGCTGTGCTTAGATACCCGATGTGTACCTTGTTTACCAGTATTATCGCTGATCGCTGGTGAGTCTGCCTGTTTGACAGCTCACCAGCGACCACACAGCGATGTTCCAGCGATCCCGGCCAGGTCGTTTCGCTGGAACATCGCAGCATGTAACTGGGCCTTTATTCTGTGCCTGCTTACCTGTCAGCAGACATATTTGTCTGATGGCAATGATGCAGCAGAGCTGAAGACAAGAAGATCTGTGGATTACGTCGGACCGAGGATTTTTTTTTTTATTGAAGATTGAGTCTCTAAATGTGTTGTGTTTGATTTTTCTTAAAAAATGTTTTTCTCTGTGTTGTTTTTTTTCTGTTTACTAGAAATTTGGTGGCCATGTCTAGTTTGGCGTGACGCCATGAATTTCAGGCTTAGTACAAGCTGATAATATAAAGCTGGTACTAATCCCATTATTGCCCAATGTGCCACCCCGCACCAGGGCCGCTGGAAGAGTCGGATAAAACACCTGAATGCGCCAATTTCAGGGGTGGCTGCGGGCTGCCGTTTTCAGAGTGGGGGGCCCAGAATGCTTGGACCTTACCATGCTGAGAATCCCAGCTCCCAGCTGCCTAGTTTTAACTGGCTGGCAATCAAAATATGGCGGGAGCCCATGCATTTTTTTTTTTTTTTAAATAATTAAAAAAAAAATATTGGGCTTTCCTGCCTTTTGATCCCCAGCCAAGGTAAAGCCAGGCAGCTGAAGGTGGCAGGCTGTAGCTGTCTGCTTTATCTGACCTAATAATCAAAAATTCCGCGGAGCGCTAAGTCATTTTTTTTTTTATTAATTACTTTTTCCCACACTTCTGTGTGTGTGACAGACCCAACAGCTAATCACAGACACTGACAGAGAATGGGCGTCTGTGATTGGCTGCTTGAGTAACCTGAAAGCAGCCCATACATAGTACCATACTAGAATGTATGGGCTGATTGTAGATTGCTCTAACAGCCAATCACAGATGCACATCCTCTTTGACCGCATCTGTGATTGGCTGTTGGGTCTGTCACATATAGAAGTGTGAAAAATCATTTTTAAAAACATGATTTAGCGCTCCACAGACTTTTTGATTCTCACCGCAGATAAAGCAGACAGCTACGGCCTGCCACCCCCAGCTACCTGGCTTTACCTTGGTTGGGGATCAAAAGACAGATAAGCCTAATATTTGTTTTAAACTTATGTAAAATATATATTTTTTTTAAATGCGTGGGCTCCCGACATATGTTGATGGCCAGCCAGCAAAAACAAGGCAGCTGGGGGCTGGGATTCTCAGCATGGTAGGGCTCAAGCGTTATTGGCCCCCTACACTGATAATCGCAGCCCGCAGCCACCCCTGAAAATGGCGCATTCTTCATAGCACCATTTTCAGGCACTTTAGCCGGCTCTTCCAGTGGCTCTGGTGGTGAGTGGCACCTTGGGTAATAAAAGGGTTAGTACCAGGCCAGCTTTGTATTATCAGCTGGTACTAAGCCCAAACGTCATGGTGTCATGCCAAATTAGACATGTCCACCATGAATTTCAAGTAAACAGAAAAAAAAAACAGAAATTTTTTTTTATTAAAAATAAATCACAAAGCACATTTAGGGACTCCATCTTTAATTTTAAAAAAATCCTTGTTCTGATGAAATCCACGGGTCTTCTGTCTTCAGCTCTGCTACATCTTTGCCATCAGACAAATATGTCTGTCAACAAGGATGAGCAGGCACAGAATGACACTTTAGCACTGTTACTGTGTAGTGCGGCACTATGTTTCTTTTTTTGTCATTTCATTTAGTGTAGAAATCTTGGGAAAAGTGTGGATTGTGCTCTGGAAGTAAGTCAGGTATAGCTAACTATGTTGTTTTCTGCAGAGATGTCCTGCATAGAAGACGTGATATTGGTCTGCGACAGATAAAGAACTTCACCTGTCCTAGAGACATCACTGGTGAGTATGTGTATTACTTATACACACACACTGACACTATATATAGAGCTCCTGTTTATAATGTCAATGGTGATCATTGCATTACCTGTACACTGACACTATATACAGAGCTTTTTTACAATTTTTATTATTTTAGTATTATTTGTCACTATGTGGTGGCATTATGTGCTTTGGTCATGACATGACGGTATTTGTCCTTTGTATGTAGTATTATTCAATCACTATGTGGTGGTAATATGTGGTCTCATGGTGTGGCAGTATGTGGTAGCATTTGATCACTATGGGGTGGTATTAAGTGCTTTGGTCATGGTGTAGCGGTATTTGTGTATTGTATGTGGCATTATTTGGGCACTATATGGTGGTAATATGTGATCTGGTCACGGTGTGGTGGTATTTCTGCCTTCTATGTGGTATTATTGGTCTTGGTAGAGTGGATTGTGGATGGTGATTTGTTTTATCTGATATCTATCAGTGGAAATTTCTTTATTTCCAATAGATATTAAATACTTGGATGTTTAACCCCTCCCTGTCCTGTGACACAGCAGCAGAGATGCAGTTACAGAGGTTCGCCAGAGAAAGCAAGTTGAGCATTTGGTGAAATGTTCACCTCAGTATTTATAAGACAAAACCAGGCGAGGGTGAGAAATGCAGAAAACATGACCTGTGATTGCTCAACTCCTGCTTTTGTCTTACAAATACTGTGGGAAAAACCTCACATCAAATGCTCAAAGCTCCACATTCTTCTGATGGTGCAGATTCCACCAATAAATAAGTGATCCTTCCTAACCTGTGCATCGCTGAGAACTTGTTTTCACCAAAAAATCCCTTTAATGCAAACTATAGTAATTGTACATCACAGTAATGGTGAGCGCACAGTAATGGTGAGCGCACAGTGATGTGCAGGAGCCGCCCGGGTTTTATAGTCCACGCTACACTATAATAGGTATATCGCATAACAGGTACTTGTATTTAGCTGAAGAATGGGTGGGCCCGCGTGGGTCCAGGTGGGTGGGCCCCTGGAGTCCATTTTCCTGGTGGGCCCCAGACACCCCAGTCCGGCGCTGTCAGCTGGTACTAAGCCCAAACGTCATGGTGTCATGCCAAATTAGACATGTCCACCATGAATTTCAAGTAAACAGAAAAAAAAAACAGAAATTTTTTTTTATTAAAAATAAATCACAAAGCACATTTAGGGACTCCATCTTTAATTTTAAAAAAATCCTTGTTCTGATGAAATCCACGGGTCTTCTGTCTTCAGCTCTGCTACATCTTTGCCATCAGACAAATATGTCTGTCAACAAGGATGAGCAGGCACAGAATGACACTTTAGCACTGTTACTGTGTAGTGCGGCACTATGTTTCTTTTTTTGTCATTTCATTTAGTGTAGAAATCTTGGGAAAAGTGTGGATTGTGCTCTGGAAGTAAGTCAGGTATAGCTAACTATGTTGTTTTCTGCAGAGATGTCCTGCATAGAAGACGTGATATTGGTCTGCGACAGATAAAGAACTTCACCTGTCCTAGAGACATCACTGGTGAGTATGTGTATTACTTATACACACACACTGACACTATATATAGAGCTCCTGTTTATAATGTCAATGGTGATCATTGCATTACCTGTACACTGACACTATATACAGAGCTTTTTTACAATTTTTATTATTTTAGTATTATTTGTCACTATGTGGTGGCATTATGTGCTTTGGTCATGACATGACGGTATTTGTCCTTTGTATGTAGTATTATTCAATCACTATGTGTGGTGGTAATATGTGGTCTCATGGTGTGGCAGTATGTGGTAGCATTTGATCACTATGGGGTGGTATTAAGTGCTTTGGTCATGGTTGTAGCGGTATTTGTGTATTGTATGTGGCATTATTTGGGCACTATATGGTGGTAATATGTGATCTGGTCACGGTGTGGTGGTATTTCTGCCTTCTATGTGGTATTATTGGTCTTGGTAGAGTGGATTGTGGATGGTGATTTGTTTTATCTGATATCTATCAGTGGAAATTTCTTTATTTCCAATAGATATTAAATACTTGGATGTTTAACCCCTCCCTGTCCTGTGACACAGCAGCAGAGATGCAGTTACAGAGGTTCGCCAGAGAAAGCAAGTTGAGCATTTGGTGAAATGTTCACCTCAGTATTTATAAGACAAAACCAGGCGAGGGTGAGAAATGCAGAAAACATGACCTGTGATTGCTCAACTCCTGCTTTTGTCTTACAAATACTGTGGGAAAAACCTCACATCAAATGCTCAAAGCTCCACATTCTTCTGATGGTGCAGATTCCACCAATAAATAAGTGATCCTTCCTAACCTGTGCATCGCTGAGAACTTGTTTTCACCAAAAAATCCCTTTAATGCAAACTATAGTAATTGTACATCACAGTAATGGTGAGCGCACAGTAATGGTGAGCGCACAGTGATGTGCAGGAGCCGCCCGGGTTTTATAGTCCACGCTACACTATAATAGGTATATCGCATAACAGGTACTTGTATTTAGCTGAAGAATGGGTGGGCCCGCGTGGGTCCAGGTGGGTGGGCCCCTGGAGTCCATTTTCCTGGTGGGCCCCAGACACCCAGTCCGGCGCTGTGCACAGTAATGCTGGGGAAACAAGGTACAAACAGACTGGTGTTACAGAGTGTTTCCTGGTTCAGGGGTATGCTTTTATAAGGGGTCTCCCTTTTACAAGGGGTAGGAGAAGTGGTGTGAAAGTTGTTACTACAGAGGAAAGAGAAGGAAAATAAGGCTGTATGTAGAGCAGAATGAGCCATGGTACAGGTGGCAATCCTAAACCCAGCAAGTAAAGAGAGAAATGTGTGGATGGTGGTGCAGCTACTCCCTGAAAGAGGCTAACCAGAAACATCTTGTAGGGCTGGAACCATGGACCCCCATAAACTTAGCTGGACAAATCAACGCCAATTGCAATGAAACATATATAGAGAGAAAAAGAACCACTGTACAAGGAGGGCAGCACACTGTATTAAGTGAAAAAGTGAACATTTCTTTTTTTATATTTTTTATATGCTTAGCTGGTGACAGTGTTTGACAGAGGTGTGGCGCCCCACCATGTAGGTGCCACAAAAGGGGTACTGCACCCAGAAAAGCGGTGTAGTCACCCCACTGCAATTGGAACTATGGTCACTAGGTGAAACCCTAGAGATAACACCCACACACTAGATTAGTAGGTGGGAGGGACCCGGAAGGAGATAAAGTGGCCTCTAGGGGGAACTAGTGAGCAGACAGAGAGAGTCGGTTGGAGAAGTTGGAAGCAGGCAGCCAGCCTGAGAGGGAGCAAGGAGGGCCTCCTCAGCCCGCAACTGTGAGTTCCTACACAGCTCACAGAGAATCCGATGATCGGGGATATTATAAATACGCCCCGACTCCTGAAGAGCCAAGAAAAGGGGAATCAGTCCTGCAGT
This sequence comes from Allobates femoralis, assembly GCA_033576535.1. Lineage (NCBI taxonomy): Eukaryota > Metazoa > Chordata > Amphibia > Anura > Aromobatidae > Allobates > Allobates femoralis. Next base: position 372,741,633 of record JARQOC010000002.1, read on the forward strand.
TGGATCCTGCGAAGGAAAAGTAAGAGGTTCACCCGACGGGTACAAGGGAGAGGAGACTAGGAAAAGCAGCAGGAGGTCAGATCATCTTTAAGAGTCAGACTTCACCGCCACTGGGAGGCAAGGAAAGAAAGGAACAGGAAAGGTACATAAGGAGAGATCCATCTAACGGCCAGAAATTCCATTTACAGCATCTGTAGCATTTGCCATTATACCATCTACTGCACTGCTGAACTGTATGACTTTGGCAAAGTTTTTAGTAAAGTTACCTGGTGAAGTGAAGTTTCGACTCTTTTGCATCATTTTCCATATAAACTGTTTTCTTACAGCATCGCTGCCCCGGCGGTCCAGTCCCGCCTGCGGGGGACTAATCCATCTAAGCCGCAATACCATCGACCACCGGAGGGCTGTGGCGGCGCTGGTGAGCATTATCAGACACTGCAGGTGGCATCACAACAAGAACTTTGTACATAATCCCTGTAAATACTCACAGTTTGTTGAAGGAGCCAGCACCTCCTGCCGTGGTTACGCTGATACCAGTGTTCCTGGGGGGCCCCCTGGAGTCAGAACTTCTCTCCTCCTTGCTGCGCATGCTGGAATCCTGGTGCCTGGCCTCAAGTATGCAGCACGACATCACGTCCAGTTTCAGTATCAAGTAGGAGCCGCACACAGGATTCTTTTTGAAGCCTTTATTCTTCCTTGTGGGGTCTTACATAGTGAAGGGTGCGGGAGGGAGGATGGGGGAGCAGCCTATACTACGGCCACTTCGCACAAGTCAGTCGTGCTTCTACGGGTACAATCTCCACTATGTAAGACCCCACAAGGAAGAATAAAGGCTGCAAAAAGAATCCTGTGTGCGGCTCCTTCTTGATACAATCCCTGTAAATACCCCACCTTTTAATTGACCACCAGGGCCACAGCCTCGGGCAAGCCACCCGTGACATCCCAGACAGACCCCGAAGCCGCCCAAGAGCTGAGTATCCGAGCCCTGGGTGCGCGTCAGAGGGTTTACAATTAAATTAAAAACAGGTTACTAAGTAACAAACACCAAGCACACACAATCCTGTATTGGTCAATTACAGGAAGATTCAATAGGTAATTTACACATTAACAAACAGGGAAGCACTGTGTATTCAGTCACTGATTAGGATTAATATCACCTTATAACATTTAAACACATTTCAGCTTTTCCCCTGGGTTAGATGAATTATATGGAGCAAAATTCAAAATATAGGTCTCCCAATGGTTAAATCCCAAAAGGTATACTCATTGTAGTATAACAATCATCATAATCAAGTATACTAATGGAAACCGTGGTTTATGCACCCTATTGGTAAGGGGTGCCTTAGATCAAGCATCCAGATTCAGCTTAGACCCAGGAGTAAATACCTATTTACAACCTGCCAGGTTGTGCATAACCACACAGCTTGTGGGGTGAGATGGGGGGACCCATTTGTAATGAAACATATTGATCATGTGGAGGAATAGTTGGAGAAAGAGCCACGCCAACTCTTCCTGATTCCTATGGTCGTCCCCTACCCATGCCCCTGCTCCACCGGCCTCCGCCATGCCGCAATTGCAGTGTATTTTAAATTTACACTCGCCTATGAATTTCGACTCATAACAGATCTAGGCATGGTAGTACCAATTACATTCAGTATGCTCTGGCTGCCATGACACCTCATTGGCTTTCCAAACTCGTATAAATAGGTTTCATGTATGCAACAACGCAGAGAAGGCTGACACAGTAGTGACTTAGCAACAGGTATTTAACTTATAAAGGAATAGTGCCTTAAAGGGGTTTTCCCAAGAACAAAGTAGATTTTAATCAATTGATTGTGGAATAATAATATCCACAATTGGTAGTACTTAAAAAAAATATATTATTGTGCTGACATAATTTTATAAATCTGCCCCTCCTATGTACTGTGTAGTAGCTATTTTTGACTGTACATGGACATGGTCTGATCATACCACATCTCCGGGGCAGAGAAGGACACAAAAGAGAGTATACAGATGTGGTGCCCCTGCGATCTGGCTGCCACAGACAGTATTTCTTTAACATCAATTGTAATGCCATGTCTGGGAGGAATTGGAGCTCCCTCTGCTGGAAGTCTACTACTACTACCCACATCATCCCCTGGAAGCCAGCCCTATTTGAGAAGGGTTCAACATATTCACTGCTACACCATTTATCTCTCAGGGATCTTCTGCAGTGCCAGCCATATCTGGCTAATTATTCCAACTGGCATTACAAACGCTTATTGTATTATTTTCTTATGGCTTTTAGTTCTCAATTTTCCTTTCCCTTTTCAGTGTGAGCAAGGGCCACAGCGCTGGACATTGCCACTATGCACCTGACTACTGACCCATCTACTGAGCTCTTCAGCCCTTTGCACTCCACACAGACATTACAGCATGGAATCATAAATATTTTTTTTAGTTAAAGCATCTTTTAATCACAGGCAGCAAAATCATTTTACTTCACAAAAAGAATCAGCAGTATTCTGTGCTGTAATGTCTGTATAATCTTTTACATCCTCCCCTACTCAGGAGCTGTGGAATGATCAGAACATGCCCCTGTTCAGTCAGACACAGCCATTACACAGTACATGGCAAGGACACATTTATAAGAATATCTCAGCACAAGAACATTTTTTGAAACACATCCAAGTGTGTAACTTATTATTGTTCCACGATCTATTCATTAAAATAAACCTTAAAATGAACTTTGTTCATGGGAAAACCCCTTTAAGGCTAGGGTCACACATAGCAATCCGTTTTTATAAGTGCTTTTCATGATCAATCCATTTTTCCTAGACTGCAGTTTGTGCCTCCTGTGTCTCTGGATGTTTTTGGACTTAGGGTAGGGTCACATTGCAGACATGAATTGCATTCACCGCATCCGGATCCGGATGCGGTGAACGCAATGCTGGTCACACACATTTTCCTCCGAAAATGTGTGCTGAATACCGCACTGCAGTTTCCGGATGGCTCAGGATGTGTAATCCTGAGCCATCCGGCAACTGCATAGTTTGCGTATCCCGGCTATTGCCGGGATAAGCAAACTGTACTATGACTAGTAAAGTGTTATATTTACAAAGTAAAGTAATGTTTGAGTTTTCTAGGGGGGGCTTAGACCCCCCTAGAGAACGGCCGGCCACTCCGGTGGGCTTCTAGTACACTTGCCCCCAAGTGCAAGTCCCCACACCTCCAGCCCCCCGAATCACTATACAGGGGTGCCTGCACCCCTCTTGTATAGTGATTCCTGTATATGGGTAAAAAGATGTATTAAAATATTGCTTTTATCTCATATTTACGTGTTCTTGTCGGCTGTGGTGTAGGCAATCCATGGGCGGGGCTGTTTGCGGCAGCCTCCGCCCCCTCATTCCTTATGGCCGCCCCCTCTGTGCCTCATCCATTGATGTGAGGGCGGCCGCGTCATGAAAGGGGCGGGGCTAATGGTGTGCCGCGATTAGCCCCGCCCCTTTCATGACGCGGCCGCCCTCACATCAATGGATGAGGCACAGATGGGGCGGCTATGAGGAATGAGGGGGCGGAGGCTGCCGCAAACAGCCCCGCCAATGGATTGCCTACACCACAGCCGACAAGAACACGTAAATATGAGATAAATGCAATATTTTAATACATCTTTTTACCCATATACAGGAATCACTATACAAGAGGGGTGCAGGCACCCCTGTATAGTGATTCGGGGGGCTGGAGGTGTGGGGACTTGCACTTGGGGGCAAGTGTACTAGAAGCCCACCGGAGTGGCCGGCCGTTCTCTAGGGGGTTCTAAGCTCCCCCTAGAGAACTCAAACATTACTTTACTTTGTAAATTTAACACTTTACTAGTCATAGTACAGTTTGCTTATCCCGGCAATAGCCGGGATACGCAAACTATGCAGTTACCGGATGGCTCAGGATGACACATCCTGAGCCATCCGGCAACTGCTGTGCGGTCCAGGGAAACGCTGCGAAAACTGCTGCCTGCATGATTTTTAACGCAGGCAGCAGTGCCGGATACGGCCACCGGATGGCTTGTGAAGCCATCCGGTGTTTTGCATTGGCTCCTATGAGGAGCGTTTCCTGGTCCGGTTTTGAGCTTTTTGAAAGCTCAAAACCGGATCAGGATTTTGTACAAAAACCTGAAATGTGACCCTACCCTTAGTTATTTTTCTTAACAGCGTATATGCGTTAACATATGCATTTCCTAAAGGGCGCCATTGTTAAAAATACGCATGCGTTTTTAAACTGCACCCAAAAACGTTGCAATGATTTTGGGGAAAAAAAGATCCTAGCAATGTTTGTGGGTGCAGTAAAAACCGGATAGGGTTATTTATTGCATACTAGCTGTACTACCCGGCTACGCCCGGGTTAATAAATAACTGCTGTTAGCTATAACAAAATAGAATTTGAATATGTCATGTAATGACCTGTAGGAAAATAGAAGCTGAGCTGTGATTGGTTGCTATAGGCAGCCTGATAAATCTCCAGCCAACAGTAAACCCTCCCCCTGGCCGGGCAGTATATATTACCTCACACATACGCATAAAAAACAGCTCAGGTGACTGACATCTGCCTTAATTCCCTATATGGCACATGTGTTGCACATTGGCTGATTTTAATCAGATGTTTATTTTTTTAAATTAAAGATACCAGACGTATGAGGGAGTTTTGTGAGGCGATTTGTGCACATCTGTGTCTGTCTGTGTGGTGCGTGTGTCCCTGCGGTGTGTGTCCCAGGGGTGTGCATGTGTCCCTGAGGGGGGGGCCCTGTGGTGTGTGTCCTTTTGGGGGGGAGGGGTGTCCCTGTGGTGTGTGTCCTTGTGGGGGGAGGGGTGTCTCTGTGGTGTGTGTCCGTCCCTATGGGAATTGTGTGTTCCTGTGGGGTGTGTGTGTGTCTCTGTGTCCCTGTGGGGTATGTCCCTGTGGTGTGTGTCCCTGTTGGGTGAGTGCATGTGTCCCTATAGGGTGTGTATGTGTGTGTGTCCCTGTGGAGGGGGGGGTCTGTGTGGTGTGTGTCTCTGTGTTGTGTGTGTCTCTTTGTGGTGTGTGTGTTTGTGTTCGGGTGCGTGATGAGTATCCAATGTTGGGCCTCCACCTTAGCTGTTACTCTTTGTGTGCATGTGGTGTGTATACATGTCTCCGTGCGTGGTGAATATTCCATGTCAGGGCCCCACCTTAGTGACTATATGCTGGTATATGCTGTTAGTCTTTGGCGCTGTCATTAAGCCCCTCTTATTCACAACTGTCAACTGGTAACTGTCACTTTCTCTCCATTATGTAGATAGGGCCAAAATTGTTTGGTGAATTGGAATGCGCGGGGTTAAAATTTTGCCTCACAACATAGCCTATGATGCTCTCGGGGTCCAGATGTGTGACTGTGCAAAATTTTGTGGCTGTAGTTGCGACGGTGTAGATGTCAATCTTGGACATACATACACACATTCAGCTTTATATATTGGATAATCCGTTTTTTTGCATCAGTTTTTGGACTTAGAAAAAAAAGGCAAAAACTGATGCCAAAATCGGACCAAGGACTTATGTGTGACCCTAGCCTAAGTATGGTAGTAAGGGAATGACACAGGTGACAACAAGCAAACAATTATATTACAAAGAGAAATTTAGGAATACAGATATATATATAGTATGATCACAATGTTATTTACACATTATTACTTCTCCACTAAATAACAGTCATCTGTAACGATATCAACTCTTATTCCTTCTACAAAGGGAGCGTCAATATCACTGTCCTTTCTATTACTGTCAGCAACTATCTAAAAGATCCTAAACAATACACAGGCCATAATGGGAGTTGTCACTGTTCACTAGGCTACAAATCCAAATTAGTTATTAACTTCCCTCAATTCGCATGCCCGCTGCTTTCGCCGGCTGTGGTGTGGCTTCAGGCCCTACTTAGTACCATAGGCCTGGAAAAAAAAACACAGTTCACAAGGAAGGTCCTCCACTACAACCACATCATCTCCTGAGTCTGGTCAGGAATCTTCCTCTAGAACATGTCATGGTCTTCGGTGCTTGACCATCAGTGCTTGGTTCTCCTCTGGGACGGGTCATGGTCTTCAGTGCTTGATCATCAATGCATGATCTTCCTCCAGGACTGTTCACTCCCAGGGTATAATCTTCCTGTCTGCTCGAGTCACAGATGTTAGGTTGTAAGCCTTCTCACTGCTCACACGATCTCTCTCTTCCAAGTCCAGGCACTGATTCCTCCACTTTACTACTGACTTGGCCTTTTATATGTTGTAACTGTGCCCCAATACTCACCTGACCCACTGTCTCTTCTCTTCCCTCAAGGAAACACCAATTTTACTACTTGGTGCTGGTTGTTCTTCTTGACCAGAAGATGGTGATGTTCACCTGCAGCCACTAAAAGGTTTAGGCTAAGTGCATCTTCTGCTACTCCTACTCACTTACAATCACGTCACGGTAGAGTAGGGAGCAATGGACATTAGAAAGGACCTCTGCCCCACTTTGCATCTCTTAAATTCCGATTAGACAGACAGCCTCAATATTCACTTGCCATAGTCACTGGCATCATCACAATGGCAGCTACTTACAAGTAACGCCTGCAGAAGACCATAACCTAGGATTAGTGGAGATTTCCAAGGTGATTTATGTGTTTTTAATTGTCAGGTTTTTTTATACTCTCAGAACACCTCATTAATGGAACTTTATTGCTGATGAAATATTAAAGAGCTGCACGGAGCAGGGTGTGTACAAATATGCAATCAGTCAGTGTTATATTTTAGCTTTGTTATCAGACTAGGTTTTCCAAGAAATGTCATACATATATCACGAAGATAGAGTTAATAAAGCACCATGTCAAATCTCCCTGGGTGGATCCTATGACAACATGCCAAGAGAATCACCTCACAAAGCATCAATCAGCATGTCTAATATACAACTCAGAGGGAGAGTGAGAAAGAGGAGACACAAAAAAGAATTTGCAGTTCCACATGATAGATACGTGTGATCACTTAAAGTTTGGCCCCCATACAGTACAGGGTTAGAGTTAATAATTAATATATTCTAAACTCAAAGGCTTTGCATCAATCTGTGTATATATCCTGGATAATTTTCCACAATGTCAATCAACTCTGTACTTAGGGTCCCATTATTTTATTAAATTATTGGATGATCCTTTGACAGGCCCAGGCTTTGAAGCTGTAACAGCCATAATGGTAGAGCAAAATAACCAATACAGAATCCAGTTACCTATTTCTTGTATCCTTTTCTTATGGAATGATATTGAAAGCATCTTTCTCCAAAGACCCTCTAGTAGGCCCACAAAACCAACCTAGTAACCAAAACTACCCAACATTTTTGGAGTGAAAATATGTGTGTGTGTGTGTATATATATATATATATATATAGATATATATATATATATATTGTATATATGTAAATCGTGAGCCCTCGTGCACAGCATCCCCTCTCCTTCTGTACCTGTATGCCGTATGTTGTGCATGTACCTTGTACTAGTCATTGTATACCCTTCCATATGTAATGCACCATAGAATTAATGGCGCTATAATAATAAATTACATATATATATAATATATATATATATATAAGAGAAAAAAACTGCACAGCACTCACAGACAATGTGAACTGGTGCCAGCAGGGACGCTGGATCAAAATACCAGATAAAAACTCTCTGCAGCACTCAGCTACTACCAGTGGTGTACATATGCTAACAAGCTAAATATATATGAGAAAAAATTTAAAAACGTACGTTTTTTCAAAAAACTCAAAATTCTTATATTTTTTTTAAAATCTGAAGTTCTTAGTACACAAAGTGGGTCATTTATATGGATGCACCTAAATAAAATGGGAATGGTTGGTTATATCAACTTCCTGTTTGTGGAACATTAGTATATGGGAGGGGGAAAACGTTTCCGGATGGGTAGTGACCATGGCAGCCATTTTGAAGTCAGCCATTTTGTATCCAACTTTATTTTTTTCAATGGGAAGAGGGTCATGTGACACACCAAACTTATTGAGGTCTTTATAAGAAAAACAATGGTGTGCTTGGTTTTAATGTAACTTTATTCTTTCATGAGTTATTTACAAGTTTATGATCACTTATAAAATGTGTTCACAGTGCTGCCCACTGTGTTGGATTGTCAATGCAACCCTCTTCTCCCACTCTTGACACACTGATAGAATCACCATAGAAGAAATGCTAGCACAGGCTTCCAGTTTGCGTTGTTTCTCGTATCTTCACAACATAGACAATTGCACTCAGATGAGTGATGAGGCAAACTTTTTTTGTGAATGGTGAATTTAACAAACAAAACCACCACTATTGGTCTGACACTAACCCACAGTGGATAGATCCCTCCAAGACTTTTGGAACACACAAATTGATGGTATGGGGTGGTATATGGGGTACAAAGATAGTGGGGCCATTCTTCATCAATGGAATCCTCAATGACACTGGTTATCTGAATCATGTAGCAATTTCAGATACCCAAGGAAAAGCATGATGTAATTTATTATAATAGATAGGTCAGGTAGAGGAGTTAAGTGTAATGGAAGAAAGATGATAAGTTCAGTTTTGTCCACATTGAAATTGAGGAAGATTGAAGAGAAGAAGGAGAATATGGCTGATAGACACTCCAGGATTCTGGACAGCAGAGAGGTGACATCTAGGCCAGAGAGGTAGATCTGAGTGTCATCAGCGTATAGCTTGTACTGGAAGCCATGGGACTTTTATGGGTTGTTCTGGGCTGAATATTTAGATGGAGAAGATTAGGGGTCCCAAGACAGAGACTTGAGGGACACCAACAGAGAGAAGACAGGATGAGGATGTAGTATGGGAATGGGAGAGAATAAATGTGAGGGTAGTGAGGCATTGTAAGACTCAGGTTACGGCAAGGTCTTTGACACTAGGGAAGAGAAGATTATAGTTGAAGGCAGTAGTTGAAAAGGTCTAGAATGACAATAGAAAATTTTCTATTAGCTTTGATGGTAAGTTGTTATTAATTTAAGTTAGGACAGTTTCAGTCGATTGGTTGGAATGGAAGCTGAATTGTAGGTTGTCAAATAGTGACTTAGATGAGAGTTGGGAGGAGAGTTCAGTGTGGATCTGCTGGTTGAGGCGTTTTTTAAACATATACTCTGCATATATACACGCACTATTTAAAATGTTTGTCAACTTTATCCTTATGTTAACAAATCTGGTAAGGACATGATTTTGTAGCATTTACCAATATATAAATATTACAGGTACTTGCTAGTGTAACCTTTCTCACAGACTGTACAATTCTCTTGTCCACAAAATGGCTGCTGATGGAGGATCATGTGAGCCAGACCTGTCCATCAGCCTAATGTAATTGAAAAACACTGCACATGAGAAAGCTCTTCATCAATTGGAGCAGGCTGATGCTGATATATTTTGCTGGTAACAGACTCCCCTATTAGCGGCCACTTTTAGAGCAAGGTTAGGGTTGCTTCACACTGCGGCATGATCCGGTCCGGTTCTGTCTGGAAAGACCCAGACAGCCGCGGACCGGATCAGCACACAGGACTGGGGGGCTATTATGCCCTCCGGTCCGGTGTGCAGCGCACGCAGCTACAGCCGTTGACAGGTCAGGACCGCAGCGCCCGCAGTCCTGACTTATGAGCAGTGGGAACTGCGTGCAGCTGCACACCGGACCGGAGGGCATAATAGCCCCCCAGTCCTGTGTGCTGATCCGGTCCGCAGCTGTCTGGGTCCTCCCAGACAGAACCGGACCAGATCATGCCGCAGTGTGAAATCGGCCTTAGCTGTGTGGTCTGTGAGTAAGACTGCACTAACAAGTAAAGGAGACCCTGATATATATAATTATATACAGTTAGAACCAGAAGTTTATGGACACTATTCAAAAAGACACATGTGAATGCTTTTCTAAATATCTGACTAAAATGAAATCAGAATAAACCTTTCCAGTTTTAGGTCAGTTAGGATTACTATAATTATTAATATTTGCCAAATGCCAGAATAATGAGAGGGAGAATGTTTTAGGCATTTTTATTACTTTCCGCAAAGTCAAAAGTTTACGTACATATAGTATTTGACACCATTGCCCTTAAAGGGGTTATCTGGCTTAAATCTATCTTTACACTTTTGGGGTACTGTCAGACCCACAACGGTCTGGGGACTCAGATCTCGGGTGGTTGGGTGCAAGGATGTCACGGGTGGTCGGTGCCTGAGGCTGTGCCCTTGGGGTGACAATAAAAAGGTTTTTTTACAGGGATAAAAGTTAATAAATGAATGTCATGATGCCACCTGTAGATCCGGTGATGGCACCAGCGCTGCTACAGACCTCCAAGGGGATGGATGGCAGCAAGATGTTGTAGCTCCCTACAGGTAGAGCAGGGTCTCCCAGGGCACTATAGTGTGATGATAGGAATAGGGCAGCTTATGTCACAGTTCACCAGGAAGGAAACACAGACACTTGCTTGCTCTGCATGGGTCTTTAATCTGCAGATTACAGGGTATATGCTTGTTACAGCCAGGGTATTGGATCGGGTGGTCCTGGCAGTAGGCAATGTCTATCCGAAGCTCCAACTATGACCCTTCTTTTCTCTTCCACTGTCCTACCACTGGGCACTCCTTCTTCCTCGCGCTGCCCTGCACGAATCCCGCTTACTACCAGGCCTGTTGGGTGCTATGAGGTACCCTTCTTCCCTCTAAGGGGCTCAACCGGGTTTGGTTCTTCTGGTGGGGACCATGCGTATGTTGGGCGGATCGTGCTCCTAAGAAGCTGTCGATGATACTGGTATCTGCGGCTCAGGAATGGACCTCTGTACAGCTTCGGAGCCCGGACCCCGCTTTGGACTGGGCCAGGGATATTCAATCACCCTCTGTCTGCCCCTCTTTGTCTGGGCCACCAGGTTGAGGTGCCCTCCCCGTTACTTCTTCTTCTCCTCTCGCTCCCTCTTCTATTCGACTCCTTACCGCACTTTTCCCACTCACTATATACCCTAGCTCTCATTCCACCGGGACCGGTTACCCTGGTAATGGGATGTCCAATTGGCCCCCTATCTCTAGGTGTATGTATGTGGTGGGAAGCTTCAGACTTCCATATTACCCCTTATGGGTCAAGCATACTGCACCTACTGTTCGGGGTGCAGTACCCTTTTGTAGCGCGCTGACCAGCGGGGCTCTACACCACACAGATACAAGTAGGTAGATGGTAACTACCTACCTGATCTGCTGTAAGCCCTTCTCTCCTGGCATCACCTGGCTCAGAATGATCATAAGACCTCTCCAGCAGTGATTTTGCTGCTTCCTGTGACCTCCCGTCCCGTCTCCAGGGCAGGAGTTTATCCCCCGCCCTTTAGACACACATCACAGTTGACGTCACTGTGAGTGACAGCCAGCCCCCTGCTACTAACTCAGCACAGGCTGTATGCAGGGACACCCCGCAGCTCCTGGACAATTGGATATCTGGAGCATCTCTGTGCGCACTGCCTGCTCTCACTTAATGTCCCGTTTCCTTGCACTTTCACTACTACTGCTGTCGGAGCTGCTTGCTGGACAATGTGTTCCCTGACACTTCCCTGATTCCTCCTCACAAGGGGCTGGCTGGCCCAGGGGGTAGGAGGGCAGGTGCCCCCCAGGCCAGTGATCAAGCAGCAGTTTTGGGGCCTCTCGGCTGTCATGTTGGTCTGCTTGCCCCCCAGGCCGAAATTTGCCAGCCAGCCCTTGGCCATTCCTGAGATTAAAGCTTATGTTGACACTTCACTTTGGCTGTGGAAGAGCTTGTATTACACATCTAGTTTTTAATTTAATTGCTTTTTTGTTCTTGATCTTTGATGAGGGAATTCACCTTTATTGATCTTTGATCAGGAAATTCACCTTTATTGATCCTTGATCAGAGCAAAATAAAACCGGTGCCCTCCGGAGGGCCAATTTCTCCAAAATTCCAAAAGGGGTATGATAGGAAAAAATCTATAGGACAAACTACTGCGGTATATATATATAAATATATACACATATATATATACATATATATATATATATATATATATATATATATATATATATATATATTATAGAGCTATTTCCAGCCCACTCATTGGTCCCTGTAATATAGGGGCCCCTTTTTATTTTTTCAAATAAACAAATAATTTGAAAAAAAAAAAAGCTGTAGGTTCCCCCCATTTTGGATAACAAGCCAAGGTAAAGCCGACAGTTGTGCTCTGGAATTCTCAGGGTGGGAAGGGCCATGGTTATTGTCCCTCCCAAGCCTAAAACTAGCAGGCCGCAGCCGCCCCAGAACTGACGCCTCCATAAAATGCACCAATCCTGGCACTTACCTGGATCTTCCCACTGCCCTGGAGCCAGTGGCTGTTGGGTATTGGTATTTGGAGTTAATGCCAGCTGGGATTTATAAGTAGTGCATTATACCTGTATATTGATACTGTCAGTGTAAAGACTGTATGCCACGTGTGCCTGTCCCGTTCCCAACGTGCGTTTCAAGTAAAATTTGTACCATTTACAAACATGGAGAAAACGTATTCTGCAATCTCTTTCCAATGAAAATGTTCACACAGATTTATATACATTTATAATAGATTAAAATAGATGGGGCTTTACTTTTTTACATTATCTGCGCCATTCATCAGACAGCAGCCATTCATCAGACAGCAGCGCGGCTGCAGTGATGTCACTGCCCATTATGATGTCATTATGGCTCAGAATGTTCAGAGTCTTTATAACATCGGACCACAGTGACATCACTGCCATTCCTGAGGTTGAAGCTTATGTTGACACTTCACTTTGGCTGTGGAAGAGCTTGTATTACACATCTAGTATTTAATTTACCATAATTGCTTTTTTGTTCTTGATCTTTGATCAGGGAATTCACCTTTATTGCTTTTTGTTCTGAAAATTCACCTTTACTGATACTTGATCAGGGCAAATTTAAACCGGTGCCCTCCCGGAGATCCAATTTCTCCAAAAAATTCCAACATCCCAGGACCCTAAATGATGAGTTTACAGGAGTTATGGTGGCCGATCGCTGACAATGAAGTTTGGCTGCGCCGACCCGAAAATCAAGGTAAGTGAAATATTTGGTGGAGATAGCCAATGTTCACACAAATAGGCAGTAGCGTAACCTGAAGTTCATGGGCCCCGATGTGAAAGCTCGAACGGGGCCCCAATTATAGCAAATATTTAATAGCCATAGTCTTTTTTATAGGCCATAGGGACTTTTGAGGCCCCCTAGGCCATCCATTGTAGTTACGCCCTTATCTATAGGGCTTTTCTGTGACAAGATATCTCTGGGGTATGATAGGACAAAATTTATAGGACAAACTACAGCGATACATATATATATATATATATATATACACAAAAAAAACAGGCAGCACTCCTATGACATCTCAAAAGTGGACTTTATTCCAGCCTTATGTGCAACGTTTCGGAGTTGATCCTCCTTCCTCAAGCATAGTGCAACGAATGAAGTAAAAATCTTATATACATGTACAGCCTGATAGGCAATTATATTATTTGTACATATAACTCCGATAGAAAACATTATATAAAGTGCTGAATAGTGTCATACAGTGATCTTTCCATAAAGTGCAATAATAGTGCCAAATACTTCAGTCCAGCTGAAGTTATCAATACAGTATACATTATCTCTATACTAACAAGCTGATCAGTGACACCTGTGTGTATAAAATAGTACTTTAACCAGATAGTGAATAATACCTGCTCCTTCCCTTAGCACAGCCACGTGTAACGCTAGCCCCATGCTGTCAGCGTCTTCGAAACTGTGCATGCGCGAGCTGGCGTCGCGTCATTTGACGCTACATTGCCACTGCGCATGCGCGAATCAACCGCGGCCATCTTGGAATATGGCAAACAGCGATTTTTACCCACAAGGCATATTTACTTAGAGTGTAAGACATAAAGACACATTAGAACCTCAAATATTATGAGAAAAGGGAACCCAGCCATACATTTAGAGGTGGCAAGCAAGGGAACCCAGGACAACCCCATATAGGGCATCCAAGGTACCCTAGTGCGAGCGAAGTGAAAGAATAGTAGATGGTCAATCCACCACACCGTCACCACTACACACTTAAACCCAACCAACTCACATCATAGACACTCATCCTGGTCCCAGATCTCAAAGAGAAAAATATACATAAGTTTTTATGATTCCAAAATTATTTTTATTTTTATTTATGCTAACACAGCCTGAAATAGAGGGGCTTTGTTTATATATAGACTGGCTTTTTTTTCGGGTAGGATTCAAGAGCACCATCTGTAAACAGATAAAACAGAAAATATAAAAAACATATGATACAAAATACATAACTCTATTACAATAGAGTCAATATGTACAATCCAATATATTATATCAGTGCAGATCCCCACTATGTTAAATGATGTAGAAATAATGGGGAATTTACTTATAACAGGATTATTCACAATATCACAATATCCCATTATCAATTATCCCTTCAGGTCAGAGTATTTACTTTAAAGTCCACATTCAGACCATTGGGTTTTAATGTCTGCAATTTAAAAATCCATTCAAGTTCTTTTCTTTCTAAAACGGCTATTCTATTGCCACCTCGTCTCTGTGGCAGTACATAATCAATCAATCTAAATTTAATGTCAGTGTCCTTGTGGCCTCTGTCTACGCAGTGTTTAGGGACAGGGAGATCCAATCTTTCCTTGCATATAGATAACTTATGATTACTAAACCTGGTTCTAAAATCACAGGTTGTCTCCCCCACGTACCAAAGGCCACAAGGACACACCAACATGTACACCACATACTCCGATTCACAGGTGAGAAAATGTTTTATTTTATGTGTCTGGTTCGTGCGTTCATTCAAGAAACTGCTGCCCTTTAACATTGCCCTACAATTGATGCAACTTAGGCAAGGAAAACAACCCTTCCTATCCATCCCAGTCAAGGATAACTGTTTACTTTTTATGAAAGAACCTACGTCAGAATGCACCAATTGATCCTTCAAATTTCTCCCATGGTGGTACTAGAAGAGGGGTGGGTTTTTGAAATCTTCAATCCCAGATAGACCATTGGAGAGAGTCTTCCAATGTCTTTTAATTATACCAGAGGTTGCATCACTCTCTTCACAGTAGGACGAGACAAAGGGAATGCGTTTCATATTTGTCTTAGTTTATGCTGCAATAAATCAGCCCTCTTCAGACCATCTAATCTAGCATGGTGTTTTCTCAAAATGTTTTTACGAATTTTCTAGTCATCATATCCAAAGTCTTGTTAAGGTTGGTCTCATCACTCTCTATCCTTTTCATTCTAAGGAACTGACCAAACGGTATTGATTTTACCATATTCCTTGGATGATGACTAGAAAATAACAACAAATTATTTTTATTTGTTGGTTTTGTATAAGTCCGGGTACTAATAATTTTATCCTCCTTCATAACCATAACATCCAGAAATTTTAAATGGTTAAGTGAGTGGACCATCGTAAATTTAAGAGTTTCATTAATGGTATTCAAGAACCCAAAAAAATCCAACAGCATATTCTCCGTACCAGTCCATAGGAGGAAGATGTCATCAATGTATCGCCCCCACCCCCTAATATACGGTTGGTAGTGAGACACAGTGATGACATCCTCCTCCAAGACACCCATAGTGATGTTCGCATAAGAGGGGGCCATATTGGCCCCCATCGCAGTACCTCGCCTTTGTTCGAAGAACTCGTCTCCGTATAAAAAAATAATTCCTAGTTAAAACTAACGTCAAAAACTCCAGAATCAATTCCTGTGATTCAACTGAATATTTTAGGGAATCCAGCTTTTTCTTGACACACTGTATCCCAAAATGGTGTTCAATTGAGGTATATAAATTTATAACATCAAAGGAAACCAAAAAACATGTATCTTCCGTTATTTCCAAATTTGAGATCTTTGTCAGGAAATCTGTAGTATCTTTAACATATGAACTAAACCTAGAGGCAATAGGATTTAGTATTCTATCCAGAAAAATTCCTATACGACTTAGCACCGAACCTTATTAATAAGGTTGTGCTGATTCTATTTTTACATTTATATATATATATATATATATATATATATACTAGCTGGGTGCCCGATGCACATGCATCGGGATTCTAGAAGAGCGAGTCTCTGACTCGCAATGGCCGCTTCGCGGCCAATGCTTCGCGCTGCTAAGGCGACTCGCCATGCCCGCTGCGCGGGCATAGCGAGTCGCCTTAGTACTGCTCGCAATGGCCGCTGCGCGGCCAATGCTTCGGGCGTATCCACATGACCACGCTGACTCGCAGCGCGAGCGGACTCAGAAGGGGCAAAAAACCCATTCGCAATTATATAATAGATATATATATATATCATACAGCTATTTCCAGCCCATTCATTGGTCCCTGTAATATAGGGGCCCCTATTTTTTTCAAATAAACAAATTGAAAAAAAAAAGGTGTAGGGTCCTCCCATTTTGGAAAACAAGCCAAGGTAAAGCCGACAGTTGTGCTCTGGAATTCTCAGTGTAGGAAGGGCCATGGTTATTGTCCCTCCCCAGCCCAAAACTAGCAGGCCGCTGCCGCCCTAGGACTGGCGCCTTCATAAGATGTGCCAATCCTGGCGCCTACCCGGTTATTCCCGCCCTGGTGCCAGTGGCAGTTGGGTAATGGTATTTGGAGTTAATGCCAGCTGGGATTTATAATTAGTGCATTATACCTGTATATTGATACTGTCAGTGAAAAGACTGTGTGCGATGTGTGCCTGTCCTGTTATAAACATGTGTTTCAAGTAAAATTTGTACCATTTACACACATGGAGAAAATGTATTCTGCAATCTCTTTCCAATGAAAATGTTAACACAGATTTATATACATTTATAATAGATTAAAATAGATGGGGCTTAACTTTTCTACATTATTTGCACCATTCATTAGATTGCAGCGCGGCTGCAGTGATGTCACAGCCCATTATGATGTCATGATGGCTCAGAATGTTCAGAGTCTATATAACATCGGAACACAGTGACATGACTGCCATTCCTGAGGTTGAAGCCTATGTTGACACTTCACTTTGGCTGTGGAATAGTTTGTATTACACATCTAGGATTTAATTTAATTGTTTTTTTGTTCTTGATCTTTGATCAGGGAATTCACCTTTATTGATCTTTGATCAGGAAATTCACCTTTATTGATCCTTGATCAGGACAAAATCAAACCGGTGCCCTCCCAGAAAGCCAATTTCTCCAAAATTCCAACATCCCAGGACCCTAAACCAGGAGTTTACAGGAGTTACGGTGGCTGATCGTTGACAATGAAGTCTGGCTGCGCCAACTCAAAAATCAAGGTAAGTGAAATATTTGGTGGAGATAGCCAATATTCACACAAATAGGCAGTGGTGTAACCTGAAGCACATTGGCCCCGATGCGAAAGTTCGAACGGGGCCCCCAATTATAGCAAATATTTAATAGCCATAGTCTTTTTATAGGCCAAAGGGACTTTTGAGGCCCCCTAGGCCATCCACTGTAGTTACGCCCCTGGCTATAGGGCTTTTCTGGGACAAGATATCTCTGGGGTATGATAGGAAAATAGGAAAAAATTTATAGGACAAACTAAAGCGATATATATATATATATATCATAGAGCAATTTCTAGCCCATTCATTGGTCCCTGTAATATAGGGGCCCCTATTTTTTCAAATATACAATAGTTTGAAAAAAAAGGTGTAGGATCCTTCCATTTTGGAAAACAAGCCAAGGTAAAGCCTACAGTTGTGGTCTGGTATTTTCAGGGTGGGAAGGGTCATGGTTATTGTCCCTCCCAGTCTAAAACTAGCAGGCCGCAGCGGCGCTAGAACTGGCGCCTCCATAAGATGCGCCATTCCCACTTCTCTTCCCACTGCCCTGGTGCCAGTGGCAGTTGGGTATTGGTATTTGGAGTTAATGCCAGCTGGGATTTTTAATTAGTGCATTATACCTGTATATTGATACTGTCAGTGAAAGGACTGTATGCCACGTGTGCCTGTCCCGTTCCCAACGTGCGTTTCAAGTAAAATATGTACCATTTACAAACATGTAGAAAACGTATTCTGCAATCTCTTTCCAATGAAAATGTTCACACAGATTTATATACATTTATAATACATTAAAATAGATGGGGCTTTACTTTTCTACATTATCTGCGCCATTCATCAGATAGCAGCGCGGCTGCTGTGATGTCACTGCCCATTATGATGCCATAATGGCTCAGAATGTTCAGAGTCTATATAACATCGGAACACAGTGACATCACTGCCATTCCCAGGGGCTGTCGGGCCCCAGGGGCAGGAGGGCAGATATCCCCCAGGCCAGTGATCAAGCAGCAGTTTTGGGGCCGCTTGGCTATCTGTCATGTTGGTCTGAGCTCACTGCTCATGGGCCACTGCTGTGTGCTTGCCCCCCAGGACGAAATTTGCCAGCCAGCCCCTGCTCCTCACCCAGTGCTTTCAGTGATGTCAGGAGATATTAACACACCAGCTGCCGGATTACTGCTAGCAGCACTGGGAGGAATCAGTAAAAGTGTCAGGGAACACAGCATCAAGTAAGCAGCTCTGACTGCAGTGGAAGTGAATTTAGGACATAGGATCACTGTTTGTGTTATTACAATGCTGAAATGATGATAGAGATCAGCTTACTGACAGCCAATGAGTGTGCAGTGGGTAGTGCTAGGCACTGAGGCTGTGTGGGGTCAGCTGTGGCTGTGAGTTAGGCAACCAAGCTCAGTGAGCTGCTGACAAGTTTGGTTGAGCCACAAGTAAACAAAGTGTGTACTAGGAATAAAGTGAGAATTCAGGAGGGAATAAAGTTAGAAACAAAAATTTTTATAGGGATGTTGTATATTACAATGCAGCACAGATTAGCTTAAAACATTGTTTTGATTTCAGGGTCAGACAACTTCTTTAACCCCATAACGACGGCCTAACGTCCAGAGACGTCTGAAAAAGAGGGTACTTATGCCTGGCTGACGTCTGCAGACGTCAGCCAGGGAAAGTGCTCTAGCGCCCCCCAGTGGTCAAAAATCTCCGGGGTTTCAGCTACCGGGGGTAGCTGAGACCCCCAAGATTATGAATCGGGCCAGTTTTTACCGGTACCCGCCATGTGATCACGGTTATACACCGTTTACCGGTGTATAACCGTGATCACATAAATATACAGCGAACCGCCGGTAAAAACAATGATTTCTCTGTCATGCCACAGGGTCAAACCCGTGGCATGAAGAGAAATCATCTGCCCCCCCCCCCCAGTACCGGTACACAGCCCCCGGTACCGGTACTCAGCCCCCACCCCCTCCCCTCCTCCTAAAATGGCGCCGCAGCGCGTCAGCAACTAATGCCCGACATCATCTCCCTCCCATCTGACAGCTCAGATGGGAGGGAGATGATCCGTACTCCCCCGCTCTGCCCCCCCCCCCCGGGTCACTCGCCCCCCCCCGGTCATATACCCCCCCCATCCTCTACATGTCCCCTGTGGCCCGGCTCCTTCCAGCCCCCGCCGCCATCATCTGATCTCCCTCCCATCTGACAGCTCAGATGGAGGGAGATTGTAAATATTCCCCGCTCTGCCCCCCTGCCCCGTCAGTACCCCCCCACCCCCGGAGGTCTCCTGGGGCTGATACTTACCATCATCCCGGTGCGGCTCCCGCTGCTTCTTCCGGCCTCTTCATCTTCCTGTCTGCCGGCATGCGCAGACAGAACAGAGACTGCTCTGCCTGCGCATAGTGACAGGGCATGATCTCAGTGAGGTCATGTCAGGTCACCATCCTTGGTTCCCACAGGGGTCAATTGTGATCCCATCATGAGATCACAATTAACCCTTTGTGAACCAAGGATCCTGACCTGCCATGACCTCACTGCAATCATGAGCTGTCAGTCTATGCAGAGACTACTCTGTCTGCAATTAGACTGACAGCTCATGATCGCAGTGAGGTCATGGCAGGTCACCATCCTTGGTTCACAAAGGGTCAATTGTGATCCCATCATGAGATCACAATTAACCCTTTGTGATCCAAGGATCCTGACCTGCCATGACCTCACTGCGATCATGAGCTGTCACTCTATGCAGAGACTGCTCTGTCTGCAATTAGACTGACAGCTCATGATCGCAGTGAGGTCATGGCTGGTCAGGATCCTTGGTTCACAAAGGGTTAATTGTGATCTCATGATGGGATCACAATTGACCCTTTGTGAACCAAGGATGGTGACCTGCCATGACCTCACTGCGATCATGAGCTGTCAGTCTAATTGCAGACAGAGTAGTCTCTGCATAGACTGACAGCTCATGATCGTAGTGAGGTCATGGCAGGTCAGGATCCTTGGTTCACAAAGGGTTAATTGTGATCTCATGATGGGATCACAATTAACCCTTTGTGAACCAAGGATCCTGACCTGCCATGACCTCACTGAGGTCATGACCTGTCATTCTCCTGGAAGAATGCCAGCTTTAATAGCATATGGGGGACACCCCCCATATGCTGTAAAAGTCTGGAAATGATCGAGGGACCTCCCACTGGACTATGTCGGACCTTCCTACTGGACTACGTCGGACCTTCCTACTGGACTACGTCGGATGCCAAAGAATAATAAAGATGGGGTCTAAATAGTGTCTGTGTGTTTTTTCTAATAAAAATATTTTTTTTCTGTCTTGTGTCTTCTTTACAATTTACTAGGGATTCTTAATGGGCCGGTCTAATATTGGCCAGACATTAACAATCTCGGGCTTAGTGCCAGCTGCAAAAAAGCTGGCATTAACCCCTTATTACCCTGTCTGCCACCGCTACACGGCAGCTGGAAGAGCTGGATACAGCGCCAGAAAATGGCGCTTCTATGAATGCGCCATTTTCTGGGGCGGCTGTGGGCTGCAATTCGCAGCGGGGGGGGCCCAGAAAGCTTGGGCCTCCCTACGCTGAGGATTCCAGCCCCCAGCTGCCTAGTTGTACCTGGCTGGCCCAAAAACATGGCGAAGCTCACGCCGTTTTTTTTTAAAATTATTTCATGAAATAATTAAAAAAAAAAGAGCTTCCCTATATTTTTGGTTTCCAGCCAGGTAAAACTAGGCAGAAGGGGTTGGTGGCAGTCCGTAGCTGCCTGCTGTACCTGGCTGGACCAAAAGTGTGGCGAAGCCCCACGTCATTTTTTTTTTAAAATTTAATAAAGAAATACTAGAACAAAAAAATGCAGGAGAGGAGACGACCAGGACACGGTGTCTCCGGATCTTGTGCACATGCTCTAAGGCTGCTTTCACATCAGCGGCTTTTGCCGATTGCGGCAAATGCGGTGAAAAAAACGCATCTGCCGCGATTACCGCATAACCGCTGCACTTGCGGCACAGTTGTGGCAAGTCCCATGCAATGTCTATGGGGCTTGCGGTAAGTGTGCGGCAGGTGCGGCAAGTGCGGTTTTGGCACTTGCGGCAGGTGCAGCTGCGAAAAAAAACACGGTCTGCCGCTTTGTTTTTGCGGCCGCATCTGCTGCAAGTGCTGATACCGCACTTGCCGCACCTGCCGCAAGCCCGCATAGACATTCTATGGGGCTTGCAGCAACTGTGCCGCAAGTGCAGCAGTTATGCAGTAATCGCGGCAGATGCATTTTTTTCACCGCATCTGCCATGAACGGCAAAAACCGCTGATGTGAAAGTACCCTAAAAGTGAGAAATTGTGTGAAAAAAAGAAAATGTTCAATATGACGTTATCAAATTCTGTGAAGTAGCTGTAGGTTCTAAATGCTCACTATACCACTAGATATAATCCGTGAGGCGTCTAGTTTCCAAAATGGGGTCCCTTGTGGGGGAGCTCCAATGTTTAGGCACACAGGGGCTCTCCATATGTGACATGGTGTCCGCTAACTATTGGAGCTAATTTTCCATTCATATTGCTAGCGGACACCATGTCGCATATGGAGAGCCCCCTGTATGCCTAAACATTGGAGCTCCCCCACAAGTGACCCCATTTTGGAAACTAGACCCCCCAAGGAACATATATAGATGCATAATGAGTACTGTCAACCCCCAGATGCTTCACAAATTGATCCATAAAAATGAAAAAAGAAAATTTTTGTGGAAAAGAAAGTACTTTTTTATTTTTACAGATCAGTTTGTGAAGCACCTGGGGGTTCAAAGTGCTCACTATGCATCTAGATAAGTTCCTTGGGGCGTATAGTTTACAAAATTGGGTCACTTGTGGGGGAGCCCCAATGTTTAGACACACAGGGGCTCGCCATACGTGACATGGTGTCCGCTAACAATTGGAATTGTAAGTTGATACTATGTCGTGTATGGCGATCCCCTGTGTGCCTAAACATTGAAGCTCCCCCACAAGAGACCCCATTTTGGAAACTAGACACCCCAAGGAATTTATTTAGATGCATAGGGAGAACTTTGGACCCCCAGGTGCTTCACAAATTGATCCATAAAAATGAAAAAGTACTTTTTTTCACAAAAATCTTCTTTTTTTTCCTTTTACGGACTAATTTGTGAAGCACCTGGGGTATCAAAGTGCTCACTATGCATCTAGATATGTTCCTTGGGGGGTCTAGTTTCCAAAATGGGGTCACTTGTGGGGGAGCGCCAATGTTTAAGCACACGGGGGCTCCCCATATGCGACATGGTGTCCGCTAACAATTTGAATGGAAAATTAGCTCCAATAGTTAGAGGACACCATATCGCGTATGGAGAGCCCCTGTGTGCCTAAATATTGGAGCTCCCCCACAAGTGACCCCATTTAAGAAACTAGACATCCTATGGAATGTATTTAGCTGCATAGTGAGCTCTTTGAACCCCCAGGTGCTTCACAAATTGATCCGTAAAAATGAAAAAGTACTTTCTTTTCCACAAAAAGTTTCTTTTTTCATTTTTATGGTTTCATTTGTGAAGCACCTGGGGGTTCAAAGTGCTCATCACCCATCTAGATAAGTTCCTTGGGTGGTCTAGTTTCCAAAATGGGGTCACTTGTGAGGGAGCTCCAATGTTTAGGCACACAGGGGCTCTCCATACACAACATGGTCTCCGCTAACAATTGGAGCTAATTTTCCATTCAAATTGTTAGCGGACACCATGTCGCGTATGGAGAGCCCCCGTGTGCCTAAACATTGGAGCTCCCCCACAAGTGACCCCATTTTGGAAACTAGACACCCCAAGGAATTTATTTAGATGCATAGTGAGCACTTTGAACCCTCTGGTGCTTTACAAATTGATCCGTACAAATTAAAAAGTACTTTTTTTTTCACAAAAACTTTCTTTTGTCCTCAATTTTTTAATTTTCACATGAGCAACAGGATAAAATGCATCCTAAAATTTGTTGGCCAATTTCTCCTGAGTACACCGATACCTCATATGTGGTCATAAACCACTGTTTGGGAGCACGGCAGGACTCGAAAGGGAAGGAGCGCCATTTGACTTTTTGAATGGAAAATTAGCTCCAAAAATCAAATTGCGCTCCCTTCCTTCTGAGCCCTGCTGTGCACCCAAACAGTGGTTTATGACCACATATGAGGTATCGGTGTACTCAGGAGAAATTGCCCAACAAATTTTAGGATGCATTTTATCCTGTTGCCCATGTGAAAATTAAAAAATTGAGGCTAAAAGAAGATTTTTGTTGGAAAAATTAAAATGTCCATTTTTTGTTTCCACTTTGCTTTAGTTCCTGTAAAGCACCTGAAGGGTTAATAATCTTCTTGAATGTAGTTTTGAGTAGGTTGAGGGGTGCAGTTTTTGGAATGGTGTCACTTTTGGGTGTTTTCTGTCATGTAGACCCCTCAAAGGGACTTCAAATGTGATGTGGTCACTAAAAAAATGGTTTTGTAAATTTTGCTGGAAAAATGAGAAATTGCTGATGAACTTTGAACCCTTATAATGTCCTAACCGAAAAAAAATTTTTTCCCAAAATTGCGCTGACGTAAATTAGACATGTGGGAAATGTTATTTATTAACTATTTTGTGTCACATAACGCTCCGGTTTAACAGAATAAAAATTCAAAATTTGAAAATTGTGAAATTTTCAAACTTTTTGCCAATTTTTTAATATTTTCACAAATAAACGCAAAAATGAACGACCTAAATTTACTACCAACATGAAGCCCAATATGTCACGAAAAAACAATCTCAGAATCGCTCGGATTCAATGAAGCGTTCCAGAGATATTACCTCATAAAGGGAGAGTGGTCAGAATTACAAAAAACGGTCTAGTCATTTAGGGGGAAATTGGCTCAGTCACTAAGGGGTTAAACTGTATGACTTGGATGAAACGTCTTAGACATCCTTCCACAAGCACCTCACAATAGTTCATAGGAATTTGTGGCCATTCCTCCTGACAGAACTGGTGTAACTCAGCCTTGTTTGTAGGTTGCCTTGCTTGCACCTGACTTTTCAGCTTTGCCCATAAATTTTCAATAGGACTGAGGTAAGAGCTTTGTGATGGCCACTCCAAAACATTGACTTTGTTATCCTTATGCCACTTTGTAACCAGTTTTTTCTTTCCTGTTTTTTGAAGTGCACCAGTCCCTACTGCAGCAAAACGAGTCAACAACATAATGCTGCCACCCCCGTGTTTCACAGTTGGGACGGTGTTCTTAGATTTCCATGCTTCTCCCTTTTTGCTTCAATCATAAAGATGGTCATTATGGCCACAAAGTTCAATTTTAGTTTTGTCAGACCAAAGGACATGTCAAAAATGTAGGTCTTTGTTCCTGTGTGCACTTCCAAAAATTAATCTGGCTTATTTATGTTTCTTTTGGCAGAGAAGCCATTCAGCCCATGTTGATACAGTACTTTTTTTACTGTGGATAATGACACAATCTTACCAGCTTCCGCCATCATCTTCACAAGGTCTTTTACTTTGGTTCTTGTGTTGATATGTACATGTGGCGCCCCACCTGGTCAGGCGTCACAAGAGGGGTACTGCACCCATAAATGAGTGTGCGTCTATTAGAATCACTGCACATATACACTTATGGAGTTTTTTGCTTTTTAGTGAAATTTATTGAAACAAGTGCTCTTAGGCTGAAGGCACATCATCCGACATGATCCCAGTGCCTCGCACCAGTGCAATGCGAGATAAACTCGCATTGCACAAGGACAAGTGATTTTCTATGATGTCGGGAACACTGGTGCGCATTTTAAGCATTGAACTCGCAAAGCGAGTTTCAGTCGCGGCATGCTGCGACTGCATGCCAGTTGCACGCATGAGCTACCAATAGAAATCAATGTTGTGATCCCGGCTGTGATCTCTGTGACAGCCGGGACCTGTGTGCGGCTTCCCCCGCCGCGCTGCTGGCGTTGGGGACGGATGCCCTCCCCCTCCTTCAGGCCTTCCCCTTCTCAAGATGGCCCCCACCTGTCACTGCCCCCCACGCCCGATGCCGGGACCTGATTGCGGCTTAACCCGCCGCGATGACCTACCCCTCCTCTGGCCTCCCCCTCCTCTGGCCTCCCCCTCCTCTGGATGGCCCCACGATGTCGGGTCTGTTTGCGGCTTCAGCCGCCGCGCTGCTGGGGACAGTGGCAGTGGCAGGGGCGGGGGCGGATGCCGATGACCTCCCACTCCTCCCCCCCCGATCCCCGTGTTCGGTCTCACCGCTCCTCGATCCTCGTGTCCGATCCCGCCGGTGTAGCCGCCGCTCTGCCTCCTCTCCTCGCTGGAACGCCCGTCCTCCAGTGATGCTCCGTCCCGAGGTAAGTACCGTATGAATGAATGAATCAATCAATGATTGAATGAGTGAGTGGTTTTGTGGGTGTGTGAATGCGTGGGTGTGTGGGTTAGTGGATGTGTGGATGTGTGGGTGCGTGGGTTAGTGGATGCGTGGGTTAGTGGATGTGTGGATGTGTGGGTTAGTGGATGTGTGGATGTGTGGGTTAGTGGATGTGTGGGTTAGTGGATGTGTGGGTGCGTGGGTTAGTGGATGCGTGGGTTAGTGGATGTGTGGGTGCGTGGATGTGTGGGTGCGTGGATGTGTGGGTGTGTGGATGCGTGGGTTAGTGGATGTGTGGGTGTGTGGATGCGTGGGTTAGTGGATGTGTGGGTGTGTGGATGCGTGGGTTAGTGGATGTGTGGGTTAGTGGATGTGTGGGTGCGTGGTTAGTGGGTGCGTGGGTTAATGGGTGCGTGGGTTAGTGGATGCGTGGGTGCATGGGTTAGTGGGTGCGTGGGTTAGTGGATGTGTGGGTGTGTGGATGCGTGGGTGTGTGGATGCGTGGGTGTGTGGGTTAGTGGGTGCGTGGGTGTGAGGATGCGTGGGTGTGAGGATGCGTGGGTGTGTGGATGCGTGTGTGTCTGGATGCGTGGGTGTGTGGATGCGTGGGTGTGTGGGTTAGTGGATGTGTGGGTTAGTGGATGCGTGGGTGCATGGGTTAGTGGGTGCGTGGGTTAGTGGATGTGTGGGTGTGTGGATGCGTGGGTGTGTGGATGCGTGGGTGTGTGGATGCGTGGGTGTGTGGGTTAGTGGGTGCGTGGGTGTGAGGATGCGTAGGTTAGTGGATGCATGGGTGTGTGGGTGTGTGGATGCGTGGGTGTGTGGATGCGTGGGTTAGTGGATGCGTGGGTGTGTGGGTGCGTGGGTTAGTGGGTGCATGGGTGTGAGGATGTGTGTGGATGCGTGGGTGTGTGGGTTAGTGGATGTGTGGGTGCATGGGTGTGTGGGTGCCTGGGTTAGTGGATGTGTGGATGCATGGGTGTGTGGATGTGTGGATGCATGGGTGTGTGGATGCGTGGGTGTGTGGGTGTGTGGGTGTGTGGGTGCGTGGGTGTGTGGGTGCGTGGGTGCGTGGATGCGTGGGTGTGTGGATGCGTGGGTGTGTGGATGCGTGGGTGTGTGGATGCGTGGGTGTGTGGATGCGTGGGTGCGTGGGTTTGTGGATGCGTGGGTTAGTGGATGTGTGGATGCGTGGGTGTGTGGGTGCGTGGATGCGTGGGTGCGTGGGTTAGTGGGTGCATGGGTGTGAGGATGTGTGTGGATGCGTGGGTGTGTGGATGTGTGGGTTAGTGGATGTGTGGGTGCGTGGTTAGTGGGTGCGTGGGTTAGTGGGTGCGTGGGTTAGTGGGTGCGTGGGTTAGTGGGTGCGTGGGTGCGTGGGTGCGTGGGTGCGTGGGTGTGTGGGTGCGTGGGTTAGTGGGTGCGTGGGTTAGTGGGTGCGTGGGTTAGTGGGTGCGTGGGTGTGTGGATGCGTGGATGTGTGGGTGCGTGGATGTGTGGGTGTGTGGATGCGTGGGTTAGTGGATGTGTGGGTGTGTGGATGCGTGGGTTAGTGGATGCGTGGGTTAGTGGATGTGTGGGTTAGTGGATGTGTGGGTGCGTGGGTTAGTGTTGGGGTGCGTGGGTTAGTGGGTGCGTGGGTGTGTGGGATGCGTGGGTGTGTGGGTGCGTGGGATGGTGGTGGGTGCTGGGTTAGTGGATGCGTGGGTGCATGGGTTGTGTGGGTGCGTGGGGTTAGTGGATGTGTGGGTGTGTGGATGCGTGGGGTGGTGGTGGGTTGTGGTGCGTGGGTGTGAGGATGCGTGGGTGTGGAGGATGGTGGGTGTGAGGATGCGTGGGTGTGAGGATGCGTGGGTGGTGTGGGTGTGTGGATGCGTGGGTGGTGTGGATGCGTGGGTGTCTGGATGCTGGTGGTGGGTAGTGTGGATGGTGGGTTTAGTGGATGCGTGGGTTAGTGGGTGTGTGGATGCGTGGGTTGTGGTGGTGGGTTAGTGGATGTGTGGGTTAGTGGATGCGTGGGTGCATGGGTTAGTGGGTGCGTGGGTTAGTGGATGGTGGGTTGTGTGGATGGCGTGGGTGTGTGGATGCGTGGGTGGTGTGGGTTAGTGGTGCGTGGTGTGAGGGATGCGTAGGTTAGTGGATGCATGGGTGTGTGGGTGTGTGGATGCGTGGGTGTGTGGATGCGTGGGTTAGTGGATGCGTGGGTGAGTGGATGCGTAGGTTAGTGGATGCATGGGTGTGTGGGTGTGTGGATGCGTGGGTGTGTGGATGCGTGGGTTAGTGGATGCGTGGGTGTGTGGGTGCGTGGGTTAGTGGGTGCATGGGTGTGAGGATGTGTGTGGATGCGTGGGTGTGTGGGTTAGTGGATGTGTGGGTGCATGGGTGTGTGGGTGCCTGGGTTAGTGGGTGCCTGGGTTAGTGGGTGCGTGGGTTAGTGGATGTGTGGATGCATGGGTGTGTGGATGCGTGGGTGTGTGGATGCGTGGGTGTGTGGGTGTGTGGATGCGTGGGTGTGTGGATGCGTGGGTGTGTGGATGCGTGGGTGTGTGGGTGCGTGGGTGTGTGGGTGCGTGGGTGTGTGGGTGCGTGGATGCGTGGGTGTGTGGATGCGTGGGTGTGTGGATGCGTGGGTGTGTGGATGCGTGGGTGTGTGGGTGCGTGGGTGTGTGGATGCGTGGGTTAGTGGATGTGTGGGTGCGTGGATGCGTGGGTGTGTGGATGCGTGGGTGTGTGGGTGCGTGGATGTGTGGGTGCGTGGGTTAGTGGGTGCGTGTGTTAGTGGATGCGTGTGTTAGTGGATGCGTGTGTTAGTGGATGCGTGTGTTAGTGGATGCGTGTGTTAGTGGATGCGTGTGTTAGTGGATGCGTGTGTTAGTGGATGCGTGGGTGTGTGGATGCGTAGGTTAGTGGATGCATGGGTGTGTGGGTGTGTGGATGCGTGGGTTAGTGGATGCGTGGGTGTGTGGGTGCGTGGGTTAGTGGGTGTGTGGATGCGTGGGTTAGTGGATGCATGGGTGCGTGGGTTAGTGGATGTGTGGGTGTGGATGTGTGGGTGTATGGATGCGTGGATGTGTGGATGCATGGGTGTGTGGGTTAGTGGATGTGTGGGTGCATGGATTAGTGGGTTAGTGGATGTGTGGATGCGTGGGTTAGTGGGTGCGTTGATGTGTGCGTTGGTGGGTGTGTGGATGCGTGGGTTAGTGGATGTGTGGGTGCGTGCGTGGATGCGTGCATGGATGGATGTGTGACTGCATGTGTGGGTGTGTGCACGAATGGATGTGTACATGCGTGGATGATGGGTGGATGGATGGATGCAACAAGGTATCAAGTGTCCTCTTTTAGTCTCAGGGATCATAGTCATGGTGTACTGTATGACAGATCATTTTCATACAGTGCACCATAACTCTGACCCCAGAGGCTGTATGAAGAGGACACTTGATCCCTTGCTGCAATCTCTGGAGCAGAGGCGATCGAGCATCGTGGGACCTTCGTTGTGGACTACGTCGGATCTTTCTAATAAAGATGGAGTCTGAATTTTGTTTGTTTTTTTTTCCAAATAAAAAGATTTTTCTCTGTGTGTATTTATTGACTACTTACAAGAGATTCCTAATGGCGGGTCTAACATTGGCCCAATATTATGAATCTCGGGCTTAGTGCCAGCTGCCAATAAAAAGCTGGCATTAACCCCTTTATTACCCAGTTTGCCACCGGCACCAGGGCAACTGGAAGAGCATGGGTACAGCGCCAGAAAATGGCGCTTCAATGAATGCGCCATTTTCTGGGGCGGCTGCGGGCTTCAATTCGCAGCATGGGGGGCCCAGAATGCTTGGGCCTCTCCATGCTGCGGATTCCAGCCCCCGGCTGTCTAGTTGTACCTGGCTGGACCAAAAATGTGGCGGAGCCCCACGTAATTTTTTTTCTAGAATTTGTTCTAGAAATAAAAAAATGGGCTTCGCTGTATTTTTGGTTGCCAGCCAGGTACAACGAGGCAGCTGGGGGTTGGTGGCAGTCCGTAGCTGCCAAGTTGTACCTGGCTGGACCAAAAATATGGCGAAGCCCCACGTCATTTTTTTTATTACTTCTACCAATAAACTGACATGGAGCTTTGCCATATTCTTGGTTGCCAGCCAGGTACAACTTGGCAGTTGGGGGGCTGCAATCCTCATCGTGGAGAGATCCAAATGTTGTGGGCCCCCCACGCTGCAAATTGCAACCCACAGCCACCCCAGAAAATAGCGCATTCATTGGAGGTGCCATTTTCTGGTGCTGTACCCCAACTCTTCCAGTTGCCCTTGCGCTGGTGGCAATGCTGGTGGCACACAGGGGCTCTCCATACGCAACATGGTGTCCGTTAACAATTGTTAGCGGACACCATGTTGCGTATGGAGAGCCCCTGTGTGCCTAAACATTGAAGCTCCCCCAGAAGTGACCCCATTGACAAATGAGTGGCAGCATCTGGATTTGTTCCTTGGGGGAGTCTAGTTTCCAAAATGGGGTCACTTGTGGGGGACCTCCAATGTTGAGGCACACAGGGGCTCTCCATACGCGACATGGTGTCCGCCAACAATTGGAATTGTTAGCGGACACCATGTCGCGTATGGAGAGCCACTGTGTGCCTCAGCATTGGAGCTCCCCACAAGTGACCCCATTTTGGAAACTAGACCCCCCAAGGAACAAATCTAGATGCATAATGAGCACTTTGAAGCCCCAGGTGCTTCACAATTTGATCCGTAAAAATAAAAAAATAAGATTTTTGTGGAAGAAAAATATTTTTTTCATTTTTACGGATCAATTTGTGAAGCACCTGGGGCTTCAAAGTGCTCATTATGCATCTAGATTTGTTCCGTGGGGGGTCTAGTTTCCAAAATGGGGTCACTTGTGGGGGAGCTCCAATGCTGAGGTACACAGGGGCTCTCCAAACGTGACATGGTGTCCGCTAACAATTTGAATGGAAATCAGCTCAAATTGTTAGCTGACACCATGTCGCGTTTGGTGAGCCCCTGTGTGCCTCAACATTGGAGCTCCCCCACAAGTGACCCCATTGACAAATGAGTGGCAGCAAATCAGTGCAGTTTTGACACCAGGAGAAGGGTGCTAGTTTGTCGGATCGCAGTAGGAATGAAAAAATCTCAAACGCACCACACTAACACCACACTAGCACCACACTAGCACCACACTAGCACCGCACTAGCACCGCACTAGCACCCCACTAGCACTCCACTAGCACCGCACTAGCACTATTACACGCATCAAACTCGCATCAATATCGCGCTTCAAAAACGCGCCGTTTTTGAGGGATCAGTGTGCCTTCAGCCTTATAGTGATTGCGACAGAATGACGTTTCGGTCATTCAAGACCTTGATCACATAAGTCGCTGAAAAAAAACAGAGATATATACAATCAGGTGCTGTTGTTACATAGATTACATATTTACATTATATTTACAGCATGAAATACATGTAAAGTCTAGTATATCCATTTCTGACATCTGGTGATGCTCATAGGAGAAATGCCAAGACTATGTTAAATATGAGAGTATGACTATACAAGTACACATCGCTCCTTGTCACTCCTCTTTGCTACAACACACTCCACCGTCGTGCCACCACCGTGCCACCATCGTGAGTGAGCCACGATGTCCCGGTCAATTAAGTTAAGTGCATTTTCTCTGCTCATTGACACAAGCTAATGTTTATGCAACTTACCTCCACAGCCACATAGAGCGACCGCTCTGACCCTGGCTAATCTAAAGGCATTAGTGACCATTACCCTGTACAGGACAGCCCTCAGTTCAGAACCACTAAGGGTAAATGCCTATAACTTTATCATTATACCATTTTCACCAATGGGGATTGAACTAGATCTTTCTAGAAGGTTCTATGACACCACAGGGGTTTTAAATACACACTATGGCTATTAGGCACTTGTATTTTGCAAACTCTTATTACCATGCATGATAAGTAACTATACCACCCTATTACTCCACCATCATTAATTCCTTCTCCCCTTCTAATCTAAACATACAAATCCCTTTATCCAGGCATACCCGCTGTTCCTATACTGACCATAAGGACCACTTCCTTCATGAACCACAACATAGCTCAAGGGTAGGCATGTTCTCTTGTATTTTATGCTTCAATATCTTCTCCACACATGACTATTGACTTTGAATAATGATGCGACCATCTGTGCCCTCCTATCTCACTCTCAGTACTTGTATAGTCATACACTCATATTTACCATAGTCTTGGCATTTCTCCTATGAGCATCATTAGATGTCAGACATGGATATACTAGACTTTACATGTATTTTATGTTGCAAATATAATGTAAACATGTAATCTATGTAACAACAGCACCTGATTGTATATATCTCCGTTTTTTTCAGCGACTTATGTGATCAAGGTCTTGAATGAACGAAACGTCATTCTGTCGCAATCACTATAAGAGCACTTGTTTCAATGAATTTCACTAACAAGCAAAAAACTCCTTAAGTGTATGTGTGCAGTGATTCTAATAGACATTTATGTGGGACTTACGAGCCTCCTTCACTAGCACCATACCCTCGCACCTATCGTGTGCTAGCCTCTGAATCTCATAATAAATGAGTGTGTGGTAACCCCTGTCACAGTGGGAAGGCAGAAGTCTGTGGGAGGATCCCAACCCACCACTCACACACACCCATCTAGAGTAGATGGTTTGGCCCCATACCCAAGGGGGGGGGGGGTAGTTAGGGGAGAAGGGAGGACACACAATGAGTTTTAGTCGGCACTGAGGAAATACAGAACGGGGAGCCTCCGAGTGAGAAAAGGAGACTTCCAGGGAGCGGGCCTGGAGAGAGAGAACAGGCAGCCCAGACGGAAAGAGGGGACCCCCCGAGCGCCAATAGTCAGGGAGGGAACCCTGGTCAACTTTACTGGAGTGCCGGTTTCGAAGATGGTCAGGGAGTCCAGCCCCTGAGCCGAGAACACCGGAGGTCGTGAGTCTGTTAACCAGCCCCAACACCCTGTATGGCGGGATCAGTCACACCAGGCTAACCCACTGGGGTCGAATCCCAGAGCAGGAGAGGGAGAGAGTGGAAGCCGAAATCGTCAGAGCACCTCAACGGGCCTGGTATTAAGCAGGCTACCCCAGGACAGGCACGAGCAGCAGACACAGGTTAGATCAATGAAAGGCATACCACAGGAGACTGCCAGAGACTCTGCAGCCCACTGTGACTACCCAAACAGATAAAGACTGTTTTGCCACTGTGAACTGTATCGCCATCTGCATTGTTCCAGTAAAGTACCCGGGTAGAGTGACTGAGTCTCCATGTATCTGTTTCTCCGTGATACCGTGCTTCTCTCATTTTCATCATTAGCACCCCCATTACCACCAGTGAATCCCTGCCCCGGAGGGCCAGCTCCACCTGCAGGGAGCTGTACCATCTTTGCCCCTATACCACCACCCTCCGGAGGTCTGAAGCAGCGATGGTGCTCAATCACAAGAAGCTGCGAGTGGCGTCACGATAAACGTTTATAAACTTTATTCCCATTTCAACTACCCCTTTTTAGTTGACCACCAGGGCCATGGGTCTGGGCAGGCCACCAGTGACATCCCTACCGCAGCAGAGGGCCCAGGTACCCGAATCCCCATACCCTGGGCTAGTCACACGTCAGACCAAAGCACGCTCATCTCTGGGCCACAGAACCCATCTCCTTCCTAAGCGGTATAATGGCTGGACCTTCCCATCTTGTTTGTACAGATTTATGAGGCACTTTCAGGTATCTGGAAATTGTATCCAAGGAAGAACCAGATTTGTGCAAGTCCACAATTCTCTTCCTGTTTTCTTGGCTGATTTCTTCAGACTTTCCCATGATGCTACACAAAGAAGCAGTGTGTTTCAAGTATGCATTAAGATACGTCTACAAGTGAATCTCTAATTAACTCAAATGTTGTCAATAAACCATACAGAAGCTTCCAAACACATGACATCATCATATGGGCTGTCCCAAAATGAGACATAGTAGGCATAATAATCTTTGTGTATATAAACTATTGTCTTTGCAGAAAGTAATGAAAATGCCTTTCTCTCTCTCTTTCTCTATTATTCTGGCATTTGGCAAAAATTAATAATAATAGTAACCCTAACTGACCCAAAATGGGAAAAGTTTATTATGATCTTACGTCAGACAGTGAGAAAAACATGTACTGTATATGTGCCTTCTTATGTAGCATATGTAATCTACTGGTTTCAACTGTATATGTATTTATACTATATATATATATTTATATACTAGCTATAGAGCCTGGCATTGCCCGGGCATAGTAACTAATTGTTCTTAGTTATAAGCTGAGTGTGTGCCTGTGTGTTTATGTATGTCCACTATACGTATCAATCCTGCCCCCCACACCTCCGCCCGACCCCCCATCCACCCATGCTCTCCCCCAAATCTACCTCTCACCCCCCGCCCCACCTCGAAGCTTATCCTACCCCCAAACCTGCACCCCCACCCACGTAAAAAATGTCCCCCCTTGTCCCCCTTAACCTGCACCCTTCCCAAACCCCCCCATCAAAAAATGCCTTGACACACACATGGGCATGGCTATGTGGAGAGGGGGTGGGGCTATGTGGAGTAAGTGGGGCTATGTGGAGTGGGCTTGGTCATATGGAGTAGGCATGGTCATGTGGATCGGTGTGGTCTTGTGGAGTGGCCGTGACCGTGTGGCATGGTCCTGTGGAGTGGGCATGGCCGTGTGGGGTGAGCGTGGCTTGTCACATACACACACATATACATACACTCAACTTTATATATTAGATATATATAATTTATATACTACTAGCTGTATTACCCGGCTTCGCCCGGGTTAATAACTGCTGTTAACAAAATAGAAGTCCATGGCAGACACTTTTTTTCCTGAAGGATTGCCTGTTGTAGGATCTGTCTGAGGTATTCCAAAGTGATAGCCATCCTGTCCCTGCCAAAAGATGATTGGATATTGCAGAGCATCATAGGACCTGTGAGTTTCTCCTACTCGTTGCAAAGTATTGTTCCTTTTCTGAAGCACAATGTCACGGCTTTGAAAATCATTACCTACAATCAAGATGGCTACCTCATCAAATGTGGGAGCATTGAAACGTCGCTGATGTTCACCTTGTGGTGTTTTATCAGCTCGAATGACAACCTTGTAATCATCATTTGGCATGCATTCAAGTGCATTCTTGAAAAGTTGAACATTGGATTGTTGGAGTGAAGGAACTGCTGCAAAATGTGACAATATCAATGGCGAGTGTTAGGAATTAAAGAGCATCTCCGCTGAGCCTCTGCTTCTGCATTTCCATGAAGAAGAGTTGAAGAATTGAGCTTCTCTCCTTGTAATAGAAGCAGTGAACCTATTGAGTGGTAAACCTGTCCTTGAACTTTAAATGTCGGCATAAATCCTGTTGTAAACATTTCTTTGTTGCACCAAATGATGTCATTTGGAAGCAGGAGTTGTACTTCCCAATGTTGTCCAAGAAATGCTTTGATATTGTACTGGTGCTGTCATCAGAGACTCAGGGGATCTGTGGGGACAGGAAGGTGAAGTTTTATCTTCCATTTGCACAGTAATAAACTGGGCGGTTCATCTTTCCATTTCGGGGCACTGCAGTACATGCAGATCACATCCATTTTTCCTATCTGAACTTTAGGATTATACTGATAGTTTATGTCTGACTGGTAATAAAATGGCAGCATGTTTTAAATCTTCCAACCATTTCCATGTGCCCTGGTGGAAATTCTCTTAGTGGCAAGTCGACCTTCTCTTCTGAGATGAACTCATTGGCTCTGAGGAAGCAGCTTTGTTCGCTTGTCTGCAAGCCTCGCTTCCTTCCTCAGAAGTTCTTGGCTCTTTAGAGAGCAGCTCATTGTTTCATGTCTGCAAGCCTCGCTGCCCTCTCCTCAGAAAGTTCATTGGCCCTTGAGAAGCAGCTCTTGTTTTCATGTCTGCAAGCCTTGCTTCCCTCTCCTCAGAAAGTTCATTGGCCCTTAAGGAAGCAGCTCTTGTTTTCATGTCTGCAAGCCTCGCTTCTCCCTCCTCCTCAGAAAGTTCATTGGCCCTTGAGGAAGCAGCTGCTGTTCTCATGTGTGTCAGCCTTGTTTCTCGGTCTTCACATTTTTCACTCACCCGTAATGCAGCTTTTCTTTTTGCATCAGCTGACATTCGTGCCAAGGAACTCCTTTTCTAATGAGGCATTATTGTGGTAAAAATAGTCTGTAACTGGCAGTTTCTATATCCTCTCACACAGAGGTAATGTGACTAACATCAGCCTTTCCACCAACACACCCTTACTGACATCCTATTACCTCACAGACATCCTATTACCTCACAGAAGCTTTGTTATACTGAGAAAGTCCTTTGTTGTCTATATTAACCAATCAAAGCTCAGATTAACAGTAGCAAAATAGAAGATGAGCTGTGATTGATTGCTATTGGCAGCCTGATAAATCCCCAGGCAACAGGAAACCCTCCCCCCTGACAGTATATATTAGCTCACACATACACATAATAGACAGCTCATGTGACTGACAGGTGCCGTATTTCCTATATGGTACATTTGTTTCTCTTGTAGTTTTGCTGCTTAATAATTAGATTTTTATTGTTGAAGGATAATACCAGACTTGTGTGTGTTTTAGGGCGATTATGTGGCGAGGTTGGTGTATGTGTAGTGAAATGTGTGCTGAGGGTGGTATATGTGTTCAAGCACGTGGTAGTGTGAGGCGCATTTTGTGTGTGTGTTCTTATCCCCGTGTGTGGTGAGTGTCCTATGTCGGGGCCCCACCTTAGCAACTGTATGGTATATACTCTTTGGCGGCATCGCTCTCATTCTTTAAGTCCCCCTTGTTCACATCTGGTAGCTGTCAAGTTGCCTACAACACTTTTCCTTTCCCTTTTTCCCCATTATGTAGATAGGGACAAAATTGTTTGGTGAATTGGAATGCGCGGGGTTAAAATTTCACCTCACAACATAGCCTATGACGCTCCCGGGGTCCAGACGTGTGATTGTGCAAAATTTTGTGGCTATAGCTGACAGCTGTCGATTTTCCTCCAACACTTTTCCATTCACTTTTTCCCCATTATGTAGATAGGGGCAAAATTGTTTGGTGAACTGGAACGTGCAGGGTTAAAATTTCGCCTCACAACATAGCCTATGACGCTCTCGGGGTCCAGACGTGTGACTGTGCAAAATTTTGTGGCTGTAGTTGCGACGGTGTAGATGCCAATCCCGGACATACATACATACATACATACATACATACATACACACATACATACACACATACATACACACATACATACACACATACATACACACACACACACATTCAGCTTTATATATTAGATATATATATCTACATATGTTAGTAAGTGCCAAGAAAAATGATCCTCAAAACGTGTTAAACTAAAGTGACCAACTTCTTTAACTTGTATAGGAAATGCACATGAAATTTGTCCCTCTGTAAATTACATCCCCATTTTAAAAATGTAGTGATGTCAAGCCTATCCAGTGTAATTGTGTCCAAAAGAGAATTATGTTATCTGTGTCATTTACTTCTATATCTGTAAAATATAACCTTATGTTCAAAATATTCCCCATGTCTCCATGTTATTAACCCTAGAACGCATGACGTTAAAAATATACATATTAACGTATTGGAAGGCCCCCCATGCAAATAATATAGAAAAACACACTTAAATAACTTTCACAAGTTTATTGCTAAATAAAATATGAATAGTGGACAAAATTTTAATTATAATTTTTCACAAAAAACACCAAAAAATCTTTTTTTTTTCCAAATTTCACACAAAGTTATGAAAACACACACAAAAACGCATAGAAATCTACAGCAAACTAGCTGCAGCTACATTTGTATTCTAACTTTCTTTTCTATTATATTAGTCTTCCAAATAGTGATGGGCGAATCCTAAATTACTCGGAATCGCTTGACTCTAGCGAGTCCGAGCCCAGGACTCGCTACTCGTTGCGAGTCTAGCGAGTCCAATGTTAATGAATGGGGAAGCGAGTAATAGCGAGTAGTGTGAGATTTACAACTCGCAGATGTGTCTCGGAAGCTTCAGCCTGAAGCAATCCTAGTTTTGTCATTTATTTGCATTGCTAGTTTACTTTGTAAGTAATCGCTGACTCGCACAGATAAGAGTCCTGTCTCCTCTGTGCTGGCTGCCAGCTCCAGGGTCCTAGAGCCTGCCTGCTGCCTGATGTAGCAGTGCTGAGATTGTTCTCAGTCTGCTCAATCCCTGTGTACAGACATGAATGTCTGTGCACAGAGATGATGTAGCAGAGCTGAGATTGTTCTCAGTCTGCTCATTCCCTGTGCATAGAGATCTATATCTATACACAGGGGATGTAGCAGAGAGGACATCGCGTTTTGGACTGCGTCGGACGGAAGAGGATTTTTTTAATTAAAGATGGAGTCCCTAATGGCTTTTTTTTTTATTTCTAATAAAAAATTTTCTTTGTGTTGTGTTTTTTTTAAAACAATTTAATAGAAATTCATGGCGGTCATGTCTAATATTGGCGTGACCACCATAAATTTCGGGCTTAGGGCCAGCTGATAATACAAAGCTGGTATTAACCCCTTTATTACTCAGCGTGCTACCGCCACCAGGGCCGCTGGAAGAGTGGGGTTCAGCGCCAGAGGATGGCGCTTCAATGAACGCGCCATCTTCTGGGGCGGCTGCGGGCTGCAATTTGCAGCGGGGGGTGCCCAGAAAGCTTGGGCATCCCTGCGCTGCGGATTCCAGCCCCCAGCTGCTTAGCTGTACCTGGCTAGACATAGAAATTGCGCGGAGCCCCACGCATTTTTTTTAAATTATTTCATGAAATTCTGAGATTCTGACTCTGACTCTGAGACTCTGACTCTGAAATTCATTAAATAATTTTTAAAAAATGCGTGGGGCTCCGCGCAATTTCTATGTCTAGCCAGGTACAGCTAAGCAGCTGAGGGCTGGAATCCGCAGCGCAGGGATGCCCAAGCTTTCTGGGCACCCCCCGCTGCAAATTGCAGCCCGCAGCCGCCCCAGAAGATGGCGCGTTCATTGAAGCGCCATCCTCTGGCGCTGAACCCCGCTCTTCCAGCGGCCCTGGTGGCGGTAGCACGCTGGGTAATAAAGGGGTTAATACCAGCTTTGTTATACAAGCTGGTATTAAGCCCGAGATTCTTAATGTCAGGCCACGTTTGACCCAGCCACTAAGAATCTCCAATAAAGGGTTAAAAAAACACAGAGAAAATTTTTTATTTGAAATAAAAAAAAAAGCCATTAGGGACTCCATCTTTAATTAAAAAAATCCTCTTCCGTCCGACGTAGTCCAAAACGCGATGTCCTCTCTGCTACATGCACAGGGAATGAGCAGACTGAGAATAATCTCAGCACTGCTACATCTCTGTGAGCAGGCAGGTTCTAGGACCCTGGAGCTGCACAGAGAAGACAGCTGGACTCGGCTCGCAAAGAAACAGCAGTTACTTTGCGAGTTTCCCTGCTATCACTGGCACAGTAGCCAGTGATGACTCGCACGAGTCTAATGCAAACAATGGCAATCCTAGTTTTGTCAGCGTTTCTGACAAAACTAGGATTGATATTGATTTGCATTGGACTCGTGCGAGTCATCACTGGGAAACTCGCCGAGTACCGAGTCCTGCGAGTCCCTTACTACTCGCCGAGTAACGAGTCCTAGCGAGTAGATTCGCCCATCCCTACTTCCAAACAATTCTGACATGTTATTTTTTCTGAAGAATGTTCTTTGCAAACATTTTACTTACAAGTGGAACAGTATCGCTCAGTTTTCCTCTCTATGTTTCTTGGACACATGAAACAACGCTTTCGTTTTCTTTCTCCTGGCTCTGGAATAATCTGAAACGATACGCCACAATATTTCATTGCTTTTTTAGTTTGCTTTGGCAAGCATTTCAAGTCACTTCGCTCTATCATGTGAGGCATTACAAGTTCATGACAAAGGTCCTTCAAGAATATGCGTCTACTGTCCTTCCTCTGTGCATGAAATTCCGGATGAGTTTCTGTATAATGAAT
Organism: Allobates femoralis; assembly: GCA_033576535.1. NCBI lineage: Eukaryota > Metazoa > Chordata > Amphibia > Anura > Aromobatidae > Allobates > Allobates femoralis. Next base: position 372,781,417 of record JARQOC010000002.1, read on the forward strand.
GAATTTAGGGCTGCTACATCAAGCATATTTGATAATAGTACTACAGGCCATCGTTTTGTTTGCCTCTTACACGAATATTCTCCCACCATCTCATCCATTTTATCTACACCTCCTTTTGTTGTATTGTAATGCAGGAAGATTTCTGGTTTAATTTTTTGTCATTGCTGTCAACATTGCAATCGTGATGCATGGTACTGAGTAAAATCACAGATTTCTCCTTCGCCTTGTAAGATACCAAAGACGCTTTGTCATTGAATCCATAGACACTCTCATAATGTGCTCGCTGACGATTGTGTCTGAGTGCTGCTGGAATTTCTCATCTATTTTGCTTTATAGTACCAACAAGTGTAATAGCTTTTGCAAGCAGAAAATTGCCTAGTTCAACATTGGTGAAATAATTGTCCATGGTGATGTTTCTACCTGAATTGAATATTGGAACAGCAAGAGTTTTTACTATTTCAGACCCCAGAAACAGAAACTGAAAATGAATCAGACTTCCTCTCAACAGCTTATTTTATCACAGGTCCTTGAGTAATTAGCTCACAGTGTATACTGTCCTCAGTACTCTATACACGGCTGATTACTGTGTTCAGAAGGACCTGAGATGATGTCATGGCCTTATCACTCCCTCCAAAAATCACATGACATCTTCACATGTTATTATCCACACCCTGGCCCCTCCACCAGCATTACTGAGTACAAATAAAAGTAACTTGAGACACAAACACTACTGAGAACATGATAAAAATAGCGGGGGCATAAAAGGCCCCCAATACGTACAGATGTAGTTTCCACCAAACAAGCATTGTTACACCAAAATGCCTATGAAAAAAATTATACGAACAACTGGATATTATCAACAACGACATACTTGAGGAATACCTGGAGTTTCTAAATTCTAACTAAAGTAATTTTGCAGATAATAGCAAAAATGTAAGTATGGGGGCCTAAAAGGCCCCCAATATGCGTTCTAGGGTTTTAAGCGGCAGCATGGTAATTCAGTGGTTAGCACTGCAGTCTTGCAGCACTGGGGTCCTTGGCTCAAATCCCACCAAGGACAACATCTGTAAGGAGTTTGTGTTTTCTCTGGGTTCTCCAATTTCCTCCCACACTCCAAAGACATACTGATAGGGAATTTAGATCATGAGCCATAGTGGGGACAGCATTGCTGATGTACAGGTGCATCTCAATGAATTAGAATATCATCAAAAAGTTAATCTTTTTCAGTATTTCAATACAAAAAGTGAAACATATATTATATAGAGTGATCTATTTCAAGTGTTTATTTATGTTAATGTTGATGATTATGGCTTACAACCAATGAAAACCCAAAGGTCATTATCTCAGAAAATTAAAGTAGGGAGGATGAAGGGTTAAAACAGCTCTGCCATGTTCCATGAGACATCAAAGGGTGAATCTAATATTGAATTACTAGTCAACGCATATCAGGCGAAACTCCCTGAAATATATCAATATATTGATTTGTCCTGAGGAAGGGGCCTGGGAGCCCTGAAACACATTGGGTAATAAATCTATATTATATTCACACTTTGATGTCTCATGGAATACGGCAGCGCAGTTTCTAACCATTCTTCCTCTTTAAGGCCCCGTCACACCATCCAACATCGGCTGCGATGTCGGATGCGATCCCGCGGGTGCACGTTCGCTTCCAACATTGCAGCCTAGCTGTCACACGGTAAGATGTTGCCGGTGACGGTGCTGCGATGTTGGCGGCACGATCGCTCGTTGGGCTGGGATCAACCCAGCGAGCGATCAGCTGCAATGCAGCGAATAGGAGGGATCGGCCGTGACATCGCTATTGCGGTGACACACCGAACGATCCGGCCGGTTGTTGAAGTTGAAGTTGGCAGGTTTTCCTGCATGCAGGAAAACTTGTCAACTCCGACTTGAACAACTATCATTTTGGAATCGTGCGTTTACACGTAACAACGATGTTGTTTCAACATTGTTCCTGACGTCACTTTTGCATGACATCGGAAACAATGTTTAAAGGTGTTGCAGTACCTTTACTCTATATGCACCACCCTGAGGACAGCAGCAGCCGTGATCTGCTTTTATAGTGGTTGTGACTCTCACAACCACACAAGGTGAAGCCTCTGATACCTATTTAGGTCATATTTTATCTCTCAGACCCTTCATCCTCCCTACTGTAATTTTCTGAGATAATGACCTTTGGGTTTGCATTGGCTATAAGTCATAATCACCAACATTAACAGAAATAAACACATAAAATAGATCACTCTGTGTGTAATGACTTTATATAATGTATGCATTTCACTTTATGTATTGAATTACTGAAATAAAGTAACTTTTTGATGATATTCTAATTCATTGAGATGCACCTGTATATAAAGTGTTGTGGAATTAATAGTGCTATATAATTGAATAAATATTATTATCCATATTAGAAAGGATAGCAGTAACATTGATATAACAGCATTTACATTGATATAACCAATATATCATATATACTGTATTTTTACATGTTCCCATGAGAAAAATATAACACCAGCCTTAATCTGCTCTACCCTAAAACCTTTCTAATTTTATATTCCTAAACCAGCTAAGATTTGCACGGTTTACCCAAAACATTTCTTTGGCCTTCTTATTTATGCTGGTAAAAACAAGGTTATTATGTTTTCTGAAAAGATTTACACCTTGGATTATCACATCCATTTGGCTATGGGTCTGTAGGGCACATTGATGCTATCACTGCCCCATATCTTAAAGCATCTGGAGATTTACGGATCTTTCCTATTTAAGAAATGGATTGACATTTTAGACTTGCCAAACAGGTCTAGTGAGTTGTGACAGAGAAGAAGATAAGGGATCAGAATGTCCTGTATATACCTGGAAATCACTCTTCCTTTGTATGTGTGTTTTAGCATGCATGACACATGGATGAGATTGCAAATCATCTGTCTTCCGAGTGCACACTACACTGCTGTCAGGTGCTCTCAGGGGCAGCAGTATGGGCTGAATTGAGTAGGAGTCAGTGAATCAGGATTCTTCAAAAATAAATATATTCTAATTATGCCACTGTATGTATATATATATATATATATATATATATATATACTAAATGTACACACACAAACTTATATTAGGTTTTGATGATGATAGTGAGGGTCCAAACATTTTTTCTCCAACAATCTTGAAAACCAAAAGGGTTTCATGCCTTTTGGCTGCTTTCCAGTACAGTGCTACACCCAACTAGACACTTAGTAGTATATTGCAACACATCCCACGCAATAGAATAGGTGAGATTTTTAAGAGTTTAGTAACATTCTTTCTTTAGAACAGACATAACCTATGCTCCAAATTACCGTATATACTCGAGTATAAGCCGACCCGAGTATAAGCCGGGGCCCCTAATTTTACCCTCCAAAACTAGGCAATCATATTGACTCGAGTATAAGCCTAGGGGAGGGGGAAATGCAGCAGATTGATCACGGTATACAGGCCCTCTCATCAGTGGTATACAGGCCCTCTCATCAGTGGTATGCAGGCCCTCTCATCAGTGGTATGCAGGCCCTCTTATCAGTGGTATACAGGCCCTCTCATCAGTGGTATGCAGGCCCTCTCATCAGTGGTATGCAGGCCCTCTTATCAGTGGTATACAGGCCCCAACAGTGATATACAGGCCCCATCAGTGGTATACAGGCCCCCAGCAGTGATATACAGGCCCACAGCAGTGATATACAGGCCCCCAACAGTGATATACAGGCCCCAACAGTGATACACAGGCCCCCAGCAGTGGTATACAGGCCCCAGCAGTGGTACACAGGCCCCAACAGTGGTATACAGGCCCCAGCAGTGGTATACAGGCCCCCAGCAGTGATAAACAAGCCCCCAGAAGTGATATACAGACCCCAACAGTGGTATACAGGCCCCAGTAGTGGTATACAGTGGTATTCTGCCTCTCCAACCCTCCCCCCCACCAGTTGCCCTCTGTATCATACTCACTAATGTCCCCGCATTGCCCTTGTAGTCCTTGCAGCAGTGGCAGTGACCCCACTGCAGGCATTATTCCTCCGCCGGCAGCAGAGAGGTGAAGCTGCATCCCGGGAGGTAGCTGGGGTGGCACAGGCTGGAGGGGCGCATGGGGCAGTCACTGTGCCCAGCGGGTCATGTGAGGTCAGAGCCGCCTTACGTGCACCGCACATGCTCCCTCCGGTCTTCTTGCTTGTACCCAGCTTCTATTGCTGTGACGTCATCGCTGCTGCGCGGTCACTGCAATAGAAGCCAGGTACAAGCAGACAGACCGGAGGGAGGATGTGCAGTGCCTGCAGGACATCGGAGGGTGATTAAAATGTTTATTATTTTATGTGGGGCAGCAAGGGGGCTGTAACCAGTGATGAGGGGTGAGTACACATAGTGTATTGTACTATGCATCGCTCCCCCTGCTGTTGATGGACAGGGGGATGCAGTGCATATTGCAATACACTAATGAGCGGGGTCACGTGACCTCCTGCTCCCTCTGTAGCCTCCCGCCGCCTCCTCCAGCCCCCGGACATCACTTCTTCCCCATACTGACTCGAGTGTAAGCCGAGGGGTGTACTTTTCAGCACTAAATTTGTGCTGAAAAACTCGGCTTATACTCGAGTATATACGGTATATCTGAACTGAAAAACTGAATCTTTTTGTAGTAGAGTTGATGGCTAAGAAAGGGGTTAATCACTGCACTGCTGTGTTAAAGTGTAAATGTCATTTCATTGAAAAAAAATACAGTACTGCACTGGTTGTTAATGATGGGTCACATAGTAGCTAAGATAATGATTTTTTGTGCCATATGACTGATTTTCTCACATTTTTCTGTGCTCTTTTAAAAACTGCATTTTCTGGCTTTGTGGGCATGGCCAGCATCTGCCAGCACTGTGTGTGTATTTCCACAGCTTCTGAAAGCAGGCTGATAGTTAGCTGTGTAGGGAGCCAGCAGAGAAGGGGTGACAGAGATTGTGGCTAAGCTGTTTGGCAGATCTTTCTATGGCACAAACTTCTAAGGGGTTTGCAGTGATCCTGACACTCTGACATTCCTTAGCAACTGTGCTGTACCCTGAGCTAATCTGATCTATTATTTCCTCATGAGCTGCAATCAGCAGTGTAGACCCCTCCCCCTTTCTCTTATATGGATACATGCCCCATATTCACTGTATAGAAAATTGAAAATGCAGTGTTATGGAGTGCTAGAGGGATAGGAACAGCACTGGGACAATTGGAATTTGATATACCAACCTAATTTTTTATACAGATAAAGGAGCAAACTCTCTATCACGCCACAACGCGTTTCAACAGCCATTGCTGTCTTCCTCTATCCGTGTTATCATCTCCCCTCGGGGAGAGCGGTGGGAAGCTGCTATGAGAAGTTACAGGACCTGCGCTGATGTCAGAAGTGAACGCCCCACTGCATCACATGGCCGGATCACGTGGCTTCCCTTGGAGGAGACTTCCATGCTGATCACTCCTCACAGCAGCTGCATCTCATTTTTCCCTCTCAGTGACCTGCTCACTGCTCACCCATACTGGAAGCTCTAGTTGTTCAGAGCCTGCACAACTAAAAGAGGTGAGTGCAGTGAGGTTGAGGGTATATAACCTAATATAATGATCTGCACCTAGGCGCATTCTCTCTTTTTATTTTTATTTTATTTTTTTATTTTTATTTTTACATCCATATTCACTGAAGACAGATCTGAGTGATAGTGGCAAAAGGAGGAGGAAAGAGACATGCTTAATGAAAGAGCAATCACCATATAAATAGTGCAAATCAAATAAACTTTATTTTAAACAACAACACCGTTCAAAGCTCACAAGAGTTAACATTTAAAAAGGCATAAAGTCTGCATGTAAGAGGGGATAACTCTGAGCTAGGTGGTCGATAGCAAGTACACCCTGGAGTAGTATACAAATATTAGCCTAACAAAACACCCTTAGGGTACCGTCACACCTGGACATATCGCCGGCGATTTTTATGGCGATGCTGAGGCGTGGCCTGTCGCCGGCGACATCGCCAATGCGTCGCCTAATGTAAATGGTTGAGGGCGACACATCTGAATGGTCGCCTGGTTTCACCTAACAGCTATGAAACCAGGCGACTATTCTTGGGCGATGTGTGCTGATCGCCCTGTGTAACGTCTCATGAGCGATGTGAAGAGCGACAGCACACATCACTTAAACCATTCCGGTAGGCGTTTCTGGGCGTATTTACTACCTCTGCCGGTCTGCGTGGATTGGTGGCAGCTCGAGCGTTCTGATTGGTCGTCTTGTTCCTCAGCGCCATATTTGATGATGTGTGCGTCCAAAGGTGTATTACCCAGGAGCGTACATACTGTACAGTAGCGCATTGATGTGGCCTCTGTGTTTGCGGCTGTGTGTGTTCAAAGTGCAGAGATGTGCGACGGGCAAAAATGTGTGTTAACATCAACGCAATTATCATTACATGTCAACTAATGTCTGCATCAGAGCGCTGTAGTGGCAGCCTTCCTGTTTAAAGTATATGACGCCAAAGCATACAGTGTATCCTGTGGCTTTTGCACCTCTGGGCCCCCGTCAACATGTGACATCTCTCCCGTGCGTTCATTCGCCATAACGTTGTCAATCTTTTGGCGCCGCCTTCCCGCTGCTTTCCCTTCCCCTGCAGAATAGCAAAATGGCGGCACCCAGGCGAGCTGCAGTGTGGGGGGAGCCTGAGCTCCTTATCCTTGTGGATGTATGTGACTCCAGGGATTACTGGTGTCACAAGCAGCACACCAATCCACGCCTCCACAAGCAGGCTGTACTGCTGAGGGTGCAGAGGCGGCTGGAGAGGAGGTTGGGTGTTGTGCGCACCCCAAAGCAGATCTGCAAGAAGATAGATAGATAGATAGATAGATAGATAGATAGAGTTCCAAAAGAAGGGTTGCAGCACTCCAGTCTGATGTAGCCAAGTTGTTTAGTCCAGCTTTAGACACAGGAAAATGGCGACATTTCAGGCATACACACCCTTAGTCCAGACTGTGTGTGCCTGAAGCGTTGCCATTTTCTTGTGCCTAAAGGTACCTTCATACACAGCAATATTGCTAGGCAATTTCACTGGCAATATGCACGTTGCAGTGAAATCATGGACACATTGTTCTATTTTGTTGCTGTGTACAAATGGAATAATGTGTCCATGATGCGTAAGCACCAGGGACAGCTCCTTATTGAGGATGCTGCCCTCCAATGTGCTTACGCACATTACATACTGATACTACACAGGGGAGCTGCCGGCTTTCATTCATAAGTTTTAAAAGCCGACAAATAGCGGCGATACAGTAATAAACCTATTACCATTAAAATGCCAGTGTATTTGGACAACATGTCTCTAGGTAGGGTGGACACTCCCTGGAGACATGTTGCCCACATATATTTAACACATTCACCCTTTGTTCATCCGTGCAGCAGCAGGGATGAACAAAGCATCCGGCAACTGCAGGCATTCACATGTACCTTGCGGTAGCCGAATGGGCTCCCATAGGCGCCCATTATAGCAGCCCTGCTGCGGTTTTCAAACCGCTCCGAAAAATGTTGCCTGCATTATTTTTCATGCAGGCAGTGAAACTGGAATGCGGTAACCAGATTGCATTAAGTGCAATCTGGTTTTATAATGGGCGCCTTCGGGCTGTGGATCCTGATCCAGTTTTGAGCATTTTTACAGCTCAAAACCGGATTAGGATCTGCAATCCCGACCGCAAATGTGACTCTAGCCATAGATAGATAGATGATAGGATAGTTAGATCTAGCTTACCAGTCTCCCGCTGCTGCTTCCAGGGGCGCCCATTCAACCTGCTTAAAAGGGTCCGTCACACCCTATGATATCATTAAAGATATTGCTGAAACGTCACGGGTGTTCAGTCACTCTATCAACGTCGTTGCATGTGACACGTCGATCTTACAAGCGATAAATGGTCTTATCATTCATCGCAGATTTGAGAACCGGACCCCAAATCAGACAATGTTGATCATGCAATCTGCTTGCATCTTTCTCTGTGACACATCGATAACGATCTCCTTTATGATTTTGCCTATTCACATCATTGACAAGCATCATTCGCTGGGTTGTCCGAACGAAACCTGCACGCAACATCGTTGCTGCGTACTGAATGATATCTAGACGTTTGACACCTCACCAACGATGTTGTCCATGTGCGCGCACCCTGAGATTGTGGGTGAGACTGTTCACAAAATTGTAGCATGTGACGGCCCCTTAAGACACAGAGATTTCAATATATGTATTCACAATAATTAGGATAGGTGCACACGATCATGTCTAGTAGTGTATAAAATGCGGCGTATTTTTGCTGTGTCCAAAACACTGCGTTGTACAGCACCAGCACAGTGGATGGGATTTATAGAGCTCCCATGCCCACTGTGCTATTTTTTTATGCCATGTTAACTGACATGCGGTGCAGATTTCCTATCCGCAGCATGTCTATTTGTTGGCAGAGATGTTTGAGTTTCCTGCATAGAAGAATGCAGTAGATGCAGCGAAAACAGGCTGTGTCTTGATTGATCTCTAATCCTGATCTGTGTATGTACCCTTAATATTATACATTCATTGGCATTACTAAACAAACCTATTACAAAATCAGAATATTACCTTCAAAACTATATAAAGTGTAAGAAAAACTTTTTGCCTTACCTGATTGTAAGAATTGTAATATATCAGATGTTACATTCAATTTTCCTGCACATTGCATTTCACTTCTTGACCAGCAAGTGGCGCCACTTTGATATAACACATTTAAAATGAGCAATTAGCTACCAAGCACAATAGGTAACTATCTACATCACAGCAAACAACTCAACTGCGAACAGAATCAGCAATGAGTGTTTGGCTAATTACTAGTAGCAGAATCATACTAACAATACTCAGACTTTCTATCTATTGATACACTGCAAAAGTACTCGGTACTTGCTACTCCCGAGTAATCCTAATTTACTCGGCGATAGCAAGTACCCGAATACCGCTACTATTTGGTGAGTAGCCGAATAGTAGCGAGTAGACTCGCTCATCCCTACTCTTCAGTAAAAAAAAAAAGCTAAACCTGATCTCTTAGCAGTAAAAAGAGCTGCATTTTTGCCAGAAAAACGCACCAAAACCAAACCAAAGCCGCAGCTGTGCGTTTTTTTTTCCAGTCTTTGTTGCTTCAAGTGGTAGAAAAAAGCAGCAAAAATGCTGACAGAATTGCCATACTGCTTCTTTTAAAACACATAACAAAAACGAAGCTGTGCTCCATTTCTGTCAAGGAAATAAAAGGTGTGTGTGAGGGAGACTACTGAAATCTCATAGGTTTTGATGTTGTAAAGCAGCTTTTTATCAGCATGGATTTGCATAAAATCAATGAAAAAATACCCTGTGTGAACTACCAACCAGAGTACCGAGGTAAAAAACACCAAATACTGAACATCTGCATGAGGTTTTACGAATGCTGAGGTAAAAATTGATGAAATACTCATCATGTGCATGTGGCCTTACAAATGCTGAGGTAAAAATTGATGAAATACTCATCATGTGCATGTGGCCTTACAAATACTGAGGTAAAAATTGATGAAATGCTCATCATGTGCCCTTACAAATGCTGAGGTAAAAATTGATGAAATACTCATCATGTGCATGTGGCCTTACAAATACTGAGGTAAAAATTGATGAAATGCTCATCATGTGCATGTGGCCTTACAAGTACTGAGGTAAAAACCTCATCAAATACTCAGCGTGTGCACATGGTCTTAGGCCGGTTTCACCTTTGCATTTGGAACGCAGGGTAACCGAACGCAGCCAAATGCATTCGCATTGCGTTCCTATGTTTAACAGGAGAATGCATAGTTCTTGCGTATGGCTGCGTTTAGTTGTCTCACCCCTGGCGGGGACCGTGGGGTACTCGGAATCGGGCCCTCTCATTGTCATCTGGGGCTGCGGGATGCCACAGTGGTGTGACCGGAATGGAAGGCGCATGACTTAAATGCTATGTAACAAAAAACAACTTATTATTTCTACAGGGGATGGGGGTAAAAAAGTAGAAAAAAGTGCAAAAACAGTTTACAGTTCACACAGTTCTGTGATTGTCTCTTCGCTACTGTTTCTTTAGTCTTCGGGAACCCACATCAAGAAAAACCCGTTGCAAGCCCTGGGTGTGGTGACAGGGACTGAACTGACCAATTCTTCGGCTGCGCCAGTGGGTTTTTAAGCGATGTGGTCACAAGTGCTAAATGTTCTTTCAGCGCAAAATGTTCACACATTGCACATCACAATTCAAATAAACATTATAAAAGCATACTCTAAAACCAATAGGGAAAACAACGTGGTGCGCTAACTATATATAATCAAGTCTGGGTCAAACGCAGTCCATGACCACAAAGTTCTTTTTCAGTAAAAAGGGACACACATTCAGGGAAACATTGGAGTGGCAAAGGAAAGCAATGTACACTCACTAGTTTGTGGCCTGTCTGGGGCTTACCGGCTTCCACCATATGATCTGAGCATGTGCAGGGCAGGACCGAGCCATATGCCCCACTTGATCACATCGATGACAGATTGGCTGCCCGTTGGCATCAAAGCGATCAATGTCCCTTCCCCTTCTCCGGGGTTTCTCCCACCAGCACCTCATCTCCACCCCATGGGCCTCCTGGGATGGCGGTTCAGGGATGAGGGGTTCAGTAAGCCTGGAACAGGGACAATCTCATCCTCCCAGGCTGGGCTAATGTCTCCTGGACTGGGACTAAGAGGGATGTGCAAGTCTATGGGGATGAGGGTACCTGCTCTGGTACGATTCTCCATCTCATCCCCCTCGATCTGGAAGTGGGCCTGCTCCAGCTGGTGGCCCAGCTCCTCCACTTCTTGCTCCTGGATGGCCTCCAGGGAACCAGGGGAGTCCTCTCTCCACACCCTGCACTTTTCCATTGCCGGACTCTCACATGCACACTTTCTGCAGCCACCTTCTTTGTTCCTCGTGGCGTTGTTATCTCCTCCTCCCTCCCTTCATGGGCGTCGCCATTCTCGGTCATCGGCGGCCATCACACCCATGGGCGGGATTACACAGTCTCTGGAGCCGCCCTCCCAATTGTTGGAGAATGGAAGGGGTGTGGGCATCTTTTCATGCCTGGTGCTGGCCTGGCCCACTATGAGGGGCTGCGGCATAACCCTCTGCCAGCACATGGTCTTAATCGTTCAGAACCGCCATGGCCTTGGGCCCACAAATACAGTCTGCTGGCACACAAGACCCTGTTTTACCGGGTCAGTACATCCTGTTCATGACACCAAAAGCAGTTTCGCCCCTGGCGGGGACTGTGGGGTACTCAGAACTGGGCTCTCTCATCGTCGTCTGGGGCAGCGGGATGTCACAGTGACGTGACCCGGTTCGTGATCCCCTCGTCGGGCGAGCAGTAAAAAGGGGATTGTAAAAAATGGATGAAGGAAAAATAAAAATAAAGTTGTGACGCCACCCGTGGTTTGCGGCCAGATGTAGCCACCGCTGCAGTAGGGACCTCTGGGGATGATGGAGGTTGCAGCTAAGTTCTTGCGCACTCCACAGGTAGGGCTGGCCTCAGGGCTACAGCGTAGTATATGTAAGGCTGGTTTCACACTACGATTTGTCTAAATCCGATGCTGTCCGATGAAAATCGGACAGCATCGGATCCGAATTTGGCCCCATGCAGCCCTATGGGCATCGGACCGAATCGGATGTGCACTAAATGCCATCCGATTTGGTCCGATCCGAGTCTGTCCGATGTTTTTATCGGTGCAAAAATCGGAGCCTGCACCGATTTTTGCACCGAAAATAAAATCTGACAGACTCGGATCGGACCAAATCAGATGGCATTTAGTGCACATCCGATCCGACCCGATCCCTATAACATGGGGCCCTACGGAGCAGGGTCCGAGGAAACATCTGATGTTTCCTCGGACCCCATTTTAGTGTACTGAGCATGCTCAGTACATGCTCAGTACACTAAACCTATTGTGTGCCGCCTAATTTAACTTCTGCAATGTATGTATAAGTTAAATCAAGTGTTTAAAAATAAAAAATCTTTATTCTCACCTGCCAGCGCTCCCTCGGCGTATCCAGCTGCAGCCGCTCGGTAACAGGACCTGTGATGATGTCAGAACCCGATCAGCTGATCGGGTCACATGACCGGTTACCGCGGTAACCGCTGACGCTTTTGACGTCATCACAGGTCCTGTACACCCGATCGGAGGCTGATGGAGACGCCGAGGGAGCGCTGGAAGGTGAGAATAAAGATTTGTTATGTTGGGGGGGACATGAGGGGGAACAGGAGGGGGGACAGGAGGGGGGACAGAGGAGGGGACAGGAGGGGGCTACATGAGAGGGCACATGAGAGGGCACATGAGAGGGCACATGAGAGCGGACAGGAGGGGGCACAGGAGAGCTGACAGGAGGGGGGCACATGAGAGGGCATATGAGAGGGCACATGAGAGGGCACAGGAGAGGGCACAGGAGGGGGGCACATGAGAGGGCACAGCAGGAGACAGTAGGGAGAGAGTAGGGGGACACTAGGGCAAAACAGGGGGGCTGCAGGGAGGCAGCAAGATGACAGGAGGGAGAGGAGGGGGAGCTACGTGACAGCGCAAACTGATCCTGCAAAAAGTAGGATTCGGATGCCTATTTGGCATCCGATTGCAGAGATCAGTTTGGATCCGATGCTGTCCGATTTATATCGGACAGCATCGGATTTAGAGAAATCGTAATGTGAAAGTAGCCTAAATGTAATGCAAAGTCTCGATACCTTTGGGCTGTCTCCTGCTGCCGGTTCATGGAATCGATTTCCGCCTCTCAAGCACAAAAACACAGTCTCACACAGTTCTGACATTTTACCGGGTTTACTTCTTCACTCCCTAAATGTTACTGCACAATTCAGTACAACAGTGGCTCCAGTGTGGTATCAACAGCTGGGACGGCTTGTCTGCGACACCCCCTTTCATGTTCCTCTCGGGCCTCTCTCCTCTCTGTTTCGCACACTAGCTACAGTCCAGTGGTCACAGGCTCTCTGTGGGCACCCTTCCGGGTTTCCTAGCCCTAGTTCGACAGCCTTCCTTTCGCTGTGCTGGAGGTTGGGTCTCGGGACATAAAGCCTCGCACCCCGCCGGGGTTCGTGGTTGGGGCATATAGCTTCCCTGCCACTTCAGCAGAGCCATGCAAAGAAACGAGTCCAATGCAAGTCAATGGCAATCCTAGTTTTTTCAGAGTTTACTTTTTCTCACTCGCTAGACTCGCTATATCACATCGCTATGTAGCTTGAATCTCCCCAAATCGTTTAAACAATCGCACCGCTTCACGGATACCCGCTGTCAGCAGCGAGTCTGAGCGAGTCTACGAATCCGAGTCTGAGCGAGTCTACGAATCCGAGTCCTGTATACTGTATTCGGGACTCGCGAATACAGAATCTGTTATGTTCCGACAAAGCTTCCGAGACAGCCTAGCGTGTTATGTCAGAAAACTTGTGAAGATGGACAAGCATGTTAGCCAATCATATTCAGTAATGCCACAGCCATGTTGGTTGTGGCAGGACTATGATTGGCTTCTGTCCATCGTGATGCCTATGTCATGTATGAGAGGCGAGGCTGTATATAAGCCTTGCCACCGCCATTTTCTCCACATTCCTGTGAGATCTGACCTAGAGCAGAGTGAGGTAGATGCTGGAGCAGATCATACGGAGTGTCAGTCAGTGTAGGGAAACTTAAAAATTCCTTATATTTAACCCAAACAGCTCTTGTGAGAGCTACCAGGAGGACAGAGGAGTACTGTGTAGAGGACTGTAGGCAGGCAGGGAGGAGCAGCCTTAGAGTGCACACAGGACTGACCTCATAGCTTAGCTTACTCATGCTGGGTTCACATTTGCGTTCCCCTCCGCAGCCTTCTGCAGAGGGGATCCACAATGTGACCGCAGCGGCCGTGAGCTCCTATCGTTATAATGGGAGCACACGGTGCTGCGCTTGACCGCGCATGACCGTGCGCACCCATTCACTCCTATATGTGATCTGTGCGCAAGCGGATGCCTGTGTACAGATCACACAGTCTCGTCTGCACTAGGAATGCAACATGTCGCGTCCCTGGTACGGACGAGACTGTGTGATTTGTGCGCAGGCGTCCAGATCACATACAGGAGTGAATGGGTCATGCGCGGTCAAGCGCAGCACCGTGCGCTCCCATTATAAAGATAGGAGCTCGCGGCTGCTGCGGTCACATTGCGGATCCCCTCTGCAGAACGCTGCGGAGGGGAACGCAAATGTTAACCCAGCATCACTCAGCTGTCCTAATAGCTGAAGTCAGAGGCTTAGCTGAGGTACTATTTCCTATTTTTTTGCACCTGATAGATTTTGGGTCATAATAACCCCTTCAGCTTTATTTGGTCCAATCCAATTCTGTCAGATTTTATTTTCGGTGCAAAAATTGGAGCATGCTCCGATTTTTGCACTGATAATAAAATCGGACAGAATCGGATCGGACCAAATCGGATGGCATTTAGTGCACATCCGATTCGGTCCGATGCCCATAGGGCTGCATGGGGCCAAATTCGGATCCGATGCTGTCCGATCAAAATCGGACAGCATCGGATCTGAAAAATCCGTAATGTGAAACCAGCCTAATGAGTAGAAGAATCCTGAAGCTCCAACACCACACCCATACGCCTAGTGATAGGGGACCAATCAGACACCCGTTGCTAGGGTAACTGGTCCCGGTGGGAGGAGAGCTAGGTTATATAGTGAGTGGGAGAGCAGCAAGGAGCTAGATCAGGAAGTGACAGCTGAGAAGCCAGAAGGGAGCTGCACTGAGCCGTGCAGCACAGAGAAGCAAAGTGAAAGCAACAGATGTAGCAGAGTTGGAGAAGCTACAGAACAGCAAAGAGAGAAGCTAACGGGGAGGGCACCTCATCCTGATGACCCAGAAGAGAAAGGGACCAAGAATAGAAAGGGTAACTGAATATCCTTGCCCAGTCCAAACTCGGAATACCGGCTCAGAAGTGGTCCAGCAGGTTACATCCCTGAACCACAGAACCCAGATGGTCACAGGCTTTATAGGAGCACGACCCACTAACCAACAACTACCGCAGCTTATACCAGGAGCACCCACCATTGAGGACCAGGGCCCACAGAGAGAGAGACGTCTGCAGCGGTGACCCAACCGAAGGTCTTCAGTGTTCCCATACGGGTATAGCAGAGCAGCGAAGCAAGGGGACAGACAGTGATAGAGAAGGAACACTAGAGGAGCTTCAGAGGGACACTGCTCATTGCCAGAACCAACCGGTCCACTGCCTTAGCCGACACCATCGCATACCTTGAAAGTTGCCGTTTACCGGAGTAAAGATCCCGTGCAGAGTGAGCAGCGTGTCAGTGATTCTTTCCGTGAACTGTGACTAATCTGCTTGCTCCACAGTGACTGCGCTGCTGTATGCCTCTGTTCCTACTTCCAATACCCCGGAGCACCGCTACTCCTGTAGGAAGCCACACCATCCAGCTGCCGCCCATCACCCCGGAGGTCCCTGCAGCGCCGGTGCCATCAGAGGAACCTACAGGTGGCGTCACGAACAAAAACTTTATTCCTTTTTATTATTTTATTTTTCCCCTATTTCATTGACCACCAGGTTCACAGCCTCAGGCACCGCCACCCGTGACCTACAGACTGAGCCTGAGACCTGAGTCCCCCGGCCTGGGTGAGTCATGTGTGTGTGGTGTGAACATAGCACACTGCATACATACTACACAGCACACACAATACACTGCACATACTACACACAGAGCACACTAGTGTGCAGTGTAGTGTGTGTAGTGTAGTGTGCTGTGTACATAGTGCATTGCACACACTACACACAGCATACAATACACACAATATACACAGCACACTACACACAGCACACACTAGTGTGCAGTGTATTGTGTTGTGTGTGTGTAGTGTAGTGTGCTGTGTACATAACACACTTCACACACTACACACAGCATACAATACACACACAATACACTGCACAGAATACACACTGCTCACACTCACTAAACACTGCATACACAGGCACCTTCTCTCCTCGGTAGATCATGCTTTATCTTCAGCCTGGCCCAGGAAGTAGTGAATCAGGCGGTTTGAGGAGAGCAGTGCAGGCCAGAGCAGCAAACTCCGAGCAGCAACTCTTTGGCATACAGACAGTCATGCAGCATGTCTCCTCCAGGCTCTAGCCAGCAGCCTGCACCCGTGGTCATTTTGCTACGTCCTCCAGCACATCATGACTTGCAGGAGGAAGGAGGGGGGAAGGAGCAGCAATGGTGGCCTGGACAGACTGCGGACAGTGGTGGTTTATAATGAGTGCTCTGGGCCTCCCCTCAAAGCCTTGGGCCCTGAGCTACCGCTCAAATTGACCTCATTATAATCTGCCACTGCCTGTACTGTATGAGGGCCACTGCAATGTTTACATGCCCCTGCACTATGAAATGTGGATTCCATAGAAAAAAATGGATGTTTCTTAAAAGGAACCTGTCAGGTGTTTTATGCACCTCCAGCTATCACTGTATGTATATGAAGCTTTATAATACCAGTCTAATCATCCCTGTCTGAGCTTATAGTGTAATGTGAAAGGTGAAAGAAAAGCATATATACACTTACATTTCAGTCCCCACCTTGGAGGAGGGTGACTGTCTGGCAGGATAATAGTTAACTCACTTTTAACTTAGATGGCTAAAGGACCTGTGTGATGTAACGATCATGTGACCATAGTGGGCGGAGCTAAGCCAGCAAACGTATTATGTTCTATGAGAATTTAGCTCCGCCTATTGTAATCACACGCTTGTGACATCACATCAGGTTTCACAGCATGTTCTAGCACAAGGCTGAAATGTTAACTATTAACCTGCCAAACAGTCCCCGTCCTCCAAGCTGGGGACTGACTGCCTCATTACATAAGGAAATGTAAGTGTATAAATGCTTTTTTGTCACCTTTCACATTACACTATGAGCTCAGACAGGGATGATTAGAATAGTATTATGAAGCTGCAGCTACAGACAGTGATAACTGGGGAGGCATAAACCACCTGACAGGTTCCCTTTAAACATAATAACTGCTAATACATTTTTTGCACTTTTCCTCCATTTTTCTAAGAGTCATAGTTTTTTTTAGATTATTTTGTCACCATAATTGTATGAGAGCTTGTTTTTTGCGGGATAAGTGTGGCGCCCTGCCAAGCAGGCATCACAGAGGGGTACTGCACCCGTAAAAGAGGTGCAGATGCTCCAGCTGCAGGTGGACCCTAGGATGGTGGGTGGGACCCATTCCCAGCACTCCCACATTAGCTTATAGGGTGAGAGGATACCCGGGAGGAAATAAATTCACCTCTAGGGGGAACAAGGAGATCTTTTGTCTTAGGTCTTTGGAGGTTTTTGCCTCGAGGCCTCGCTGCTAGGTCGCTCGGCTGAGGGACCAGGAGGAGAGATGGAAGAAGAAGAGAGGAGCCAGCGAGATAGGTTCTCCCATACAGCAAACCGGGCACTGGAGCCCGCAGACTGCTGGAGCTATATGCACAGCAGAGAATCCGGATTCCCATGGAGCCTGCACCAGAGCAGTCTACAAGAAGGGTACCAGGCACTACCAAGGGAACGAGTGTCCAGCCAGTAGAGGGTTACCCGACGACAGCGAAGGTGAGAGAGGACAGGAGGCCAGGCTGGATTCTAAATCAACCAGGCTTTACACCAAACTGGAAAGCAGGAAAGAACAGACACGGATTAGTTAATGAAGGCACACCAAGGGTTCCACCATACCACCTGGGATCCACTTGCAGACACCCGTTAGCTACCTGTTCTTGTAGCATCTAAAGTGCTGAACTGTGAACTGTAACTGCAACTGCTACAACTAACAGTAAAGTACCCGGAGGAAAAGTGACTTTGCCTCTGCCTATGTTTCCTGTTTCCTTTTCACAAACTTGTTCCCCATACAGGAACGCTGCCCCGGAGGTCCAGCCCTACCTGTAGAGGACTTTGCCAACTAGCCGCGATACCATCTACCTCCGGCGGACTGTGGCGGCGCTGGTGACTCCTCACCATAAACTACAGGTGGCGTCACGACAACTTGTAAATATAATCCCCAGTAAATACACCCTTTTTGAAGTGTCACCCACGACATGGGATCAGGCGCGGCCACCACTCCCTGTGACACAGCATCGCTACCCACAGAGCCTGATACCCGAGTACCCCAAAGACTGAGGCTTGACATATATATCTGCCATTCACGAACAGGATATCGTGCCCGGTATCATCGGGTACTGTGCGCCTTGGACTTGTGCTTAAAATGAACTTTTTCCGCCATTGCTTAGCGCCAAAAATAGGTTCCCGCCATTACTGCAGGAGGACTCAAGATGGCACCATAGCCATGTACTAAACGCCATGTGCAGGCCCGGGGGTGTGCCTCAGCCCCTGGAAGAAGGAGGGCCAAGACAGAGGCGCCAAAAAGTGTGGCCGCTCAGATTGCCATCAATCAATCAGGGGGGCGGCCCACAGGAAGTTCTTCGGGAGTTGCCTCCCATAAAGAGACAAACCAGAAGAGAAGAACAGAATGACCAAGGCTTCTTTATACCCGGCAGCATGGTGGCACCACGTTGGAGAGATGTACTGCGTGAGCTTGAGGAGCAAACCCGAGCCGCACAAGGCGACCCGGCAGCTGCGTCCCTCTTAACACTAGAGGGGGATGCTGACTACTGGAGGGACACATTTGAACGGCTCCTCCAGGACATGGAAGGAGCCCTGGCGTGGGTGTGCCGGCGGTGGAGTGCGGAGCGAACTTATGAACTTTAGTCTATAGCGCGAGAGGCAGCCGTAGCAGAGCAAGCAGTTGTGGAATACTGCGCCTCTCTACCACCCGTATCACCACCCGTCCAGACCCGGGACACGGGAGTTCAGACCGAACCACCGACAATACCATTGTCCCGTACCAGCAGTTGTCTCTGGCTGGAGGCAGCGTGGACGTCCCCTACAGAACGAAGCGTCATTGTCAAGGAGGAATACAATGGGACAGACGACAATGAACCGGAGGACGTTGAAGGAGCATTGGGAGGGAGCACCCCAGAAGCTGCATGGTGGACTGCGTGGCAGCAGCGAGGAGCCCCCGCCATAGTAAGCTCAGCGGAAACCAGAGTGTTATCCAGAGTCCCAACCAGCAACTCACCACCCTCACAGTACCAGTCACCCCAGCAGTCTCAATCATCTTTAAGTGAAAGGGACCAGGTGGCTAGACAAAGACGCCAAGAGGAGTAGTTCCAGCGAGAGCAGGCAACAAGGCGACTACAGGACGAGGCAAGGTCGCAGCCCCCGCTTCCAGTAGAATTTAGCCGCCAAGGAACCGTCATCTCCGTGTACCAGGACGAAGGCTGGGGATTTCTACGAGAACCCAGACTTTCAGACGATGTCTTTTTCACCAGACGCGATGTAGAATTCTACCTGTGGCGAGGGCACCTGGACAGAGATCTTTACCGAGGTGAGCAGGTTACTTATGAATGGTACCCTGGCCCATTAGGCTGGTTCGCCATAAGAATTTCCCGCCAGCAATAGAGTCCCGTTGTAGAGACATTGCACCAGGAATAGACTCCCATTGTTGAGACATTGCCTTGTACATAGCCCCTTTTCCAGCAACCGTGCCCCTTTATTTTTGCTTTTCCTTTTTACAAATTCCCAAAAATGAAGCGTGAGTCCCTGTGTTTTATTTTTGATCTGAAGAATCAGAGACTTTTATTTTGAACTTATCCCTGTTTAATTGATAATGTGTGCTGTATGAGCAGCGGCCCAGTGGTGATAATACACACTGGATTGTGCTGGACAATACATTACCATTGGGCCCGCGTAGTTAGTACCAGTCCCCGTTGGGCTAAGTTAGATTATGTCTTTTATGCAGAGTTATAATGCAACCGGAGAGTTAGAACTTTGCCAACAGGTGACCCGAGGACCGTGAGGTCTAATATACTAACTACTGCAATGTTATATATGTCTAACGTTTAAAGAAATGTGCCTCCTAGCAGTAGGAAGAAATCTAAATATGCTTGTTTGTAAATAGTTTACCCGTTGATGTTGATGATATAAAAAAGAAAAATGCTTTTTCACTTCCCGGTAACAGGTACAGATACTCGCGGACAAGTATATAAACATCAAGGGGGTATGTGGCGCCCCGCCAAGCAGGCGTCACAGAGGGGTACTGCACCCGTAAAAGAGGTGCAGATGCTCCAGCTGCAGGTGGACCCTAGGATGGAGGATGGGACCCATTCCCAGCACTCCCACATTAGCTTATAGGGTGGGAGGTTACCCAGAGGGAATAAATTCACCTCTTGGGGGAACAAGGAGGTCTTTTGTATTAGGTCTTTGGTCTTTGCGGGTTTGTGCCTCGAGGCCTCGCTGCTAGGTCGCTCGGCTGAGGGACCAGGAGGAGAGATGGAAGAAGAAGAGAGGGTTTAAGGAGAATGTGAAAGGAGCTTTCCAGGAGAGCAGCCGGTCTGGGAAAGGGGAGCCAACGAGATAGGTTCTCCCTGACAGCTTACCGGGCACTGGAACCCGCAGACTGCTGCAGCTATATGCACAGCAGAGAATCCGGATTCCCGTGGACGCTTCAAGTCTCCCGGGGAACCGGAGCAGTCTAAAAGAAGGGTACCAGGCACCACCAAGGGAATGAGCGGCCAGCCAGTAGAGGGTTACCCGATGACAGCGAAGGTGAGAGAGGCCAGGAGGCCAGTCTGGATTCTAAATCAACCAGGCTTCACACCAAACTGGAAAGCAGGAAAAAACAGACACAGGTTAGTTAATGAAGGCACACCAAGGGTTCCACCATACCACCTGGGATCCACTTGCAGCCACCCATTAGCTACCTGTTCTTGTAACATCTAAAGTGCTGAACTGTGAACTGTAACTGCAACTGCTACAACTAACAGTAAAGTACCCGGAGGAAAAGTGACTTTGCCTCTGCCTGTGTTTCCTTTTCACGAACTTGTTCCCCATACAGGAACGCTGCCCCGGAGGTCCAGCCCTACCTGTAGAGGACTTTGCCAACTAGCCGCGATACCATCTACCTCCGGCGGACTGTGGCAGTGCTGGTGACTCCTCACCAGAAACTACAGGTTGCGTCACGACAACTTGTAAATATAATCCCCTGTAAATATACCCTTTTTGAAGTGTCACCCAGGACACAGGATCAGGCGCGGCCACCACTCCCTGTGACACAGCAATGCTACCCACAGAGCCTGATACCCGAGTACCCCAAAGCCTCGGGCTCATTACAAGCAGTAGTATTATAAGTAATATAAGACCTGGTTGATATCATTTTTTAACATGACAAGTGCCCTTTAACTTTAAGTCTGGGGACCAGTGGTCTGTGTGGGCATTGCTATCTGTACATGGACCATGGAATTATCCCCGTCTAAACCCAGATGTAGCTATGTTTCATACGTTGCATTCATCCTTAGACTGTTGTAGTAACCTGTATATTTCACATGTTAGGCTGTGTACACATGATCTGGAGGCAGTGCGTGTTGGACGCTGTGCCTCCGGACCTGCGGAAAGCTTCAGGTACATGCAGGGACACCACAGTAGCCTTTACTCACCATCTGCTTTTGGTGCAGGGCGGCTTCACCCCGTTGTTCACCCGATGGTTATCTATGAACTTAACATGTTGTGGAGGTGTGGAAATTTGGAAACCCACACCACAGCTGAAAACATTCATGATTTGCACCAAAGGCAGATGGTGAGTACAGGGTGGCTGCAATCTCCCTATGTGCAGCTGCGGGTTCTCTCATGTCCGGAGGCACATAGCCTTATTTGTGCAGGCAGAGATGTCAGCATTGGGATTATGTGCAACGGATAATGGAAGTTGTGATCATGATGTCAATGCAGGCAGCTCCCCCAATTCCTCACCTGGCTCATGGTAATAAAACAAGGCTAGACTAGGACCAAAAAGCAGCCCTAGTAAACCAGCCCCAATATAACACCTATCAGCCCCTATGTGAATTTTGCTTTTACGTTGTGGTGTCCCTCATCACTTTACTAAAGGAGTTATTTGAAGAGCCACATGTGAATGGTGCAGCAGAAGGAATAATCAACCACAGCTCCATTTACATTGTGATCTTCAAAGTCACTTTTCTCAGCATGGTTGGGTCCCAGCGGTCAGATGCACAGTGAAGGGAAAGCCATCACCTATACAGAAGTGATGACTTCCATATTGGGGATAATCAATTTAAACAACAATTAAATGCTGAAAGTCCCAAAGTCCAATACCGCCTCTCTGACAACAGGACAGGAGAAGTGGTACTGTGCATTGTATATAGAGAATAATACAGACGCTGAGGATTACACCTAGTACACAGGACAGGTGAAGTGGCACTGTGCAGTGTATATATACAGAATAATACAGATATGAGGATTACACCCAGTGTACAGGACAGGGGAAGTGGTACGGTGCAGTGTGTATATACAGAATAATACAGATACTGAGAATTACACCCAGTATACAGGACAGGAGAAGTGGTACTGTGCAGTGTATATATACAGAAAAATACAGATGCTGAGGATTACCCCCAATATACAGGACAGGAGAAGAGGTACTGTGCAGTGTATATATACAGAATAATATAGATACTGAGGATTACACCTAGTATACAGGATAGGAGAAGTGGTACTATGCAGTGTACTATATATATACTGTACAGAATAATACAGATACTGAGGATTACACTCAGTATACAAGACTGGAGAAGTGGAGCTGTGCAGTGTATATATGTAGAATAATACAGATACTGAGGATTACACCCAATATACAGGAAAGAAGTAGTACTTTGCAATGTGTATATAGAATAGTATACAGTGTGGACTCAACACTACACTATAAATTATATACACAGTCACAGCTCCATACTAAATGTTATGTACACAGCTCCACAATACATACCAAAATATAGCCACTTGTCAGTAGCATATACTGCAGAGCTGTGTATACATCGTGTGCAGTTGCCCATGTACTGTATGTACCTATTGATTTATGGGGTTGATATATATATATATAAATTAGATAGTATATACAAGGCTGAGGTATATACCGTATATACTCGTGTATAAGCCGACCCGTGTATAAGCCGACCCCCTACTTTTGCCCCCAAAACCTGGGAAAACCTATTTACTCGTGTATAAGCCGAGGGTGGACCCCGGAACACAGGTATACAGCCCCCAGCAGTGTGGTATACAGCAGCCTCCCCAGTGGTATATACAGGCCCCAGCAGTATTACAGAAGCCTCCCCAGTGGTATATACAGACCCCAGCAGTATTACAGCAGCCTTCCCAGTGGTATATACAGCAGCCCCAGTGGTAATACAGCAGCCCCAGTGGTAATACAGCAGCCCCAGTGGTAATACAGCAGCCCCAGGGGTAATACAGCAGCCCCAGTGGTAATACAGCAGCCCCAGTGGTAATACAGCAGCTCCAGGGGTAATACAGCAGCCCCAGTGGTAACACAGCAGCCCCAGGGGTAATACAGCAGCCCCAGGGGTAATACAGCAGCCCCAGGGGTTATACAGCAGCCCCAGGGGTATACAGCAGCCCCAGGGGTATACAGGCCCCCAAATGCTGGCACTCACCCCCCCTATGTGGTAAGGGCCCCCTGCTGCTTAACTTACCATCCCTGGTATTCTGCACTGCACCGCGCTGGTCTTCTGTGCTCCGTCCTCCATGCTCCTGTCCGGCTGCATCCGGGATCCCCGGCCATCGCAGTTACGATGACGTCATCGTGCGACGGACGGGGATCCCGGATGCAGCCGGACGGGACTCAGAGCATGGAGGACGGAGCACAGAAGACCGGCGGTGCAGAAGACCGGGGATGGTAAGTTAAGCAGTGGGGGGGCCCTTACCATACAGGGGGGGGCGAGTGCCAGCATTTGGGGGCCCATTACCGTATTGACATGTGTATAAGCCGAGGGGGGAACTTTTCAGCCCAATTTTTGGGCTAAAAAACTCGGCTTATACACGAGTATATACGGTACATTTGATAGTATGAACGGGGCTGGGGGTGAGGCATATACATTAGATAGAATATATGGAGCTGAGGTCTATACATTGGATAGGGTATATGGGGTTGAAGTATATATATTGGAAAGGATATACTAGGGCTAAGGTATATACTATATACCTCAGCCCCGGCATGTCCTATCTAATGTACAGTGCTGTGTCAATTAATTGGGACAAAGCATTTTTTTAAGTAAAATCGTAAGTTTGTTACCAGTCAGTGATTCAAACCAGTTTTAAGTGCTTTGAACAGGTGTGAGTGTACAACCTTGAATAACCTTGAAAATAGCAGCTAGCTGCTCCCTCAGCTTCAGTTGAGAGCTTGTTTCTGTGAGGAGTGTTTTAGTGTACTTTTTCTCTCAGTGTGATTTGTGCCTGTAAAAAAGGATGTTACTGAATGGAAGAGGTCTAGAATTATTACTCTTAATGAACATACAAGTCTGACTGTAAGAGAAATCGCTTCCACCGTTGGTATTGGAAATCTACTGTTTCAAGAATAATTCGCACACACAATGAAACTGGGATCGTTTTCTCCAAAACGAAAAGGGAAATGTGGAAGAATAATGAAAACAACACCAAGAACTGATAAAACACTTATCAGCAATAGTAAAATTAATGCAAGAAAAACTTGCTTTGTCCCAATTAATCTGCACAGGACTGTATATACCTTAGCACCATATATCCTATCTAATGTACATTCCTCAGCCCAAGTATGTCCTGTGTAATGTATACCCTGGGACTGAGGTTTATACAGTAAATTAGGATATTTTAGGTTGAGGCTATAAATATGTAATGTGTATACCTCAGCCCCAGTGTATACATTACACAATACATTCTGGGGCTGAGAAATATAAATTAGATAGGATATACGGGACTGTTATATAAACATTACACAGGATATACTGGGCTGAGGTATATACATTATATAAAATATACTGGGGGTGAGGTGTGTACATTAGATAGGATATACAGGGATCACAAGTTCGCGATCGCGACTGCGCGTCATTACAAAATGTTAAAGGGCCAGCAGCATTAATAAATCCAGGGCAAGCGGCCCATTATGCAGCTCAATGCTATGGCCCAATGTCTCCCCGTTGTGCATGGCGGTGGCAGCCGCAAAATGATCTAAAGTCGGCCTGCAGCTGGAGGAGTGGACGCAGAAGCCCCCGTCCACACCACCATCACTAGCCCATCAGGAAAATTCCCACTAGTCCCACTTGTCAGTCTGAGCCTGTAATAAAACAAGGTAATACTAATAAGTCATTCCGTTTAAAATAAAATAAAAATTGCTCGTCTTACTGCACAGTGTGAGAGCCTGATACCTTGTTGCTGCCTCACTTCCCTCTCATAATCTATATGTTCAATTCAGTAAATACAATTTATTTTATATATTTCATTAAGGGAGGGAAAACCGACAGGGATGATGTTTCAGGCATGCCCATTGTAGGACTCGTGTTGCAAAGCATTATTTCAAAAGAATTCACTGGTATTGTAGCAAGGCCATTAAAAGACAGAAGTACGGCAGAGAGGTGGTTTTAGAAACTAAGGCTAGGGTCACACTTGAAGATTTTTCATGCTTTTTTGGAGACCTGCATTTTTAAAAAAAAACGCACCCATAGGCCCCCATGCAAAAAACACATGCCCTAATAGTAAAAACGCATGCCTTAATAGCAAAAACACATGCTTAAAGTGCCGTGCGTTTTTGGCATGCGTTTTTGCACTTTTGTGAGGAGCTGCCATCAAAAACGCATGCAAAAATGCATGGTACAGTAGTACCATTTAGTACCATCCAAAAACGCATGCGTTTTCCATAGGGGTCCATGTAAAAAAATTAACTTTTTTGTGTGCAGATTCAAAAACGCAAGGAAAAACGCATGGGTGCCTAAAGGCACCTAATAAAAAGCATGCAAAAATGAAATAAGCATGCAGAAACGCATGCTTATTTTTAAGGCACCAAAAAAAACTCTTGCCAAGTGTGACCCTAGCCTAACTGTAGGGCCGATAGCAGACAGATTTCTTCTTCAATACAGCTTGGACAGTCTGCAAAGTAGCATGTGCATCTGACCTGCATTTTTATATTTATACACAGGTCAGTACACACTGTACTCCAGAAACCCTGTAGCACCGCTGCTTATTTAATTTGATGTATGTCTGTGTCCGCAGGTCAGGGACATCCAAATGGCCAGATGTGGACTGTGGGCCACAGTTTGCTCAGCTCTGGATCCACCTCACTGGATGAAATCTAACATTCACAATTAAAATCTAGCACAGATTTTATTTTCCATGCATAAAAATCCACATACAGTTGTGGCCAAAAGTATTGACACCCCTGCAATTCTGTCAGATAATACTCAGTTTCTTCCTGAAAATGATTGCAATCACAAATTCTTTGGTATTATTATCTTCATTCAATTTGTCTTCAATGAAAAAACACAAAAGAGAATGAAGCAAAAAGCAAAACATTGATCATTTCACACAAAACTCCAAAAATGGGCCAGACAAAAGTATTGGCACCCTCAGCCTAATACTTGGTTGCACAACCTTCAGCCAAAATAACTGCGATCAACCGCTTCCAGTAACCATCAATGAGTTTCTTACAATGCTCTGCTGGAATTTTAGACCATTCTTCTTTGGCAAACTGCTCCAGGTCTCTGATATTTGAAGGGTGCCTTCTCCAAACTGCCATTTTTAGATCTCTCCACAGCTGTTCTATGGGATTCAGGTCTGGACTCATTGCTGGCCACCTTAGAAGTCTCCAGTGCTTTCTCTCAAACCATTTTCTAGTGTTTTTTTAAGTGTGTTTTGGGTCATTGTCCTGCTGGAAGACCCATGACCTCTGAGGGAGACCCAGATTTCTCACACTGGGCCCTACATTATGCTGCAAAATTTGTTGGTAGTCTTCAGACTTCATAATGCCATGCACACGGTCAAGCAGTCCAGTACCAGAGGCAACAAAGCAACCCCAAAACATCAGGGAACCTCCGCCATGTTTGACTGTAGGGATCGTGTTCTTTTCTTTGAATGCCTCTTTTTATCTCCTGTAAACTCTATGTTGATGCCTTTGCCCAAAAAGCTCTACTTTTGTCTCATCTGACCAGAGAACATTCTTCCAAAATGTTTTAGGCTTTCTCAGGTAAGATTTGGCAAACTCCAGCCTGGCTTTTTTATGTCTCGGGGTAAGAAGTGGGGTCTTCCTGAGTATCCTACCATACAGTCCCTTTTCATTCAGATGCCGACAGATAGTACGGGTTGACACTGTTGTGCCCTCTGACTGGAAGGCAGCTTGAACTTGTTTGGATGTTAGTCGAGGTTCTTTATCCACCATCTGCACAATCTTACATTGAAATCTCTTGTCAATTTTTCTTTTCCGTCCACATCTAGGGAGGTTAGCCACAGTGCCATGGGCTTTAAACTTCTTGATGACACTGCGCACGGTAGACACAGGAACATTCAGGTCTTTGGAGATGGACTTGTAGCCTTGAGGTTGCTCATGCTTCCTCACAATTTGGTTTCTCAAGTCCTCAGACAGTTCTTTGGTCTTCTTTCTTTTCTCCATGCTCAATGTGGTACACACAAGGACACAGGACAGAGGTTGATTCAACTTTAATCCATGTCAACTGGCTGCAAGTGTGATTTAGTTATTGCCAACACCTGTTAGGTGCCACAGGTAAGCTACAGGTGCTGTTATTACACAAATTAGAGAAGCATCACATGATTTTTCTAACAGTGCCAATACTTTTTGTCCACACCCTTTTTTATGTTTGGTGTGGAATCATATCCAATTTGGGTTTAGGACAATTCTTTTTGTGGTTTTTCATTGAAGACAAATCAAATGAAGATAATAATACCAAAGAATTTGTGATTGCAATAATTTTCAGGAAGAAACTGAGTATTATCTGACAGAATTGCAGGGGTGTCAATACTTTTGGCCACAAATGTATACCTCAAGAACAAAGTGCCAACTAGTGATGAGTGAGTGTCCCTGCCACTGCTTGATAATTAACCAAGTATCAGGGTGCTTGAGACGCTCAACACTCGATTGAGTATGCGGGTACTTATAGGCTATGCTCAATTGCCTGGCCCACATGTTTTGTGGATCATTTTCAGACAACAAACATGCAGGGATTGGTTTTCAATCATAGTAATGCTGTAGCCATATTGACTACTGACATTACTGTGATTGGCTGGATGCATAGTGGCATCGGGTCTACATAGGTCCTGGTGACGACTTGCTTTATAAACACTGCCCAGAAATAATGTAGGGACAGTTTCTGATGGAGAAGAGACTTTGTATTAACATGTCACAGTACCTGCTGGTACAACATTAAACCAACAGTCCTTTTGAGGACTAATTACAATATATTCTAGTCTACAATAATACTGCCCATAACTGTAATTAGTGAAGTGTAAGCTGGTGGAATAGGGATAGATAGAAAAGTAGAGGCATTTAGGCAAGGTTCAGTGTGTTACAGTATCTGTTGGTGCAACATTAAACCAACAGTCTTTTGGAGGGCATATTCCAATAGATTTGAGTCTATAATAACACTGCTTTTGGTTGGAATGAGTATAAGGTGAATTATTGGAGTATCATTATTTATTATTATAGCATTATTTATTCCATGGCTCTTTACATGTGAAAAAAGCATACCTAGACAAGTTCAATATACATGAACAATAAAAGGCGCATAATGGTACAGTAGGAGAGAGGATCCTGTCCATGTGGGCTCACAGTCTACAGGGGATGGGCGAGGATATACTAGGAAGGGGTAAAGGTGGTTGTGTGTTGGTTTAGTGGAATGAGGCTCACTGTAGGTTGTAGGCTTGTCGGAAGAAGTGGGTTTTCGGGTTCTTTTTTAAGGTTTCCACAGTTGGCAAGAGTCTGATGTGTTGGGGCAGAGAGCTCCAGAGTATGGGGATCCACAGGAGAAGTCTTGTATGCGGTTGTAGGAGGAAGAGATAAGAGGGGAGTAGAGGAGGAGATCTTGAGAAGATCTCAAGTAGTATGAAGGTAAGTATCGGCTGACGCAGATGTAAGGAGGAGACAGGTTGTGGATGGCTTTGTATGTCATAGGCCATGTCCACACACCTCTGCTGTAAGTATTTAGCGGTTCTCCGCTAAATACGTAGATTTTTTTCAGAGAAGCGGAGGTGCATGTGCGCCGCCGCTTTCTGCGGACACAGCCCATGGTTACCCGATGTGTATCGTGGTAACCATTTCACACAGCAGGCTGCCTAGTGTCCGCTTACGCCGAGCGCACAGGGAAATGCTGCTAGCAGCATTTCCATGTCCGCTCTGGCAAAGCGGACACTAGGCAGCCTGCTGTGTGAAATGGTTACCACGATACACATCGGGTAACCATGGGCTGTGTCCGCAGAAAGCGGCGGCGCACATGCACCTCCGCTTCTCTGAAAAAAATCTACGTATTTAGCGGAGAACCGCTAAATACTTACAGCGGAGGTGTGTGGACATGGCCATAGTTAGGGTTTTGAGGGCCTCTGAGAAATTGGGAGTCAGTGAAGGGTTTGGTAGAGAGTATACACCGGATAATAATGGGGAGACAGGTGGCTTAGTTGGGCAGCAGAGTTAAAGATAGATTGAAGGGGTGCAAGAGTGCTAGAGGGGAGGCCAGAGAGCAGTATGTTGCAATAGTCGAGGTGGGACATAATGAGGACATGTATGAATGTTTTTTGAAGCATCTTGATTAAGGAAGTTGGCAGGATGTGGCAAGGGCTTGGATGTGTGGCTTGAAGGAGTGGGCATAGTCAAGGATCACACCAAGGCACCGAGCATGTGGGACTGGCGTGAGTGAGCAGCCACTGATTTAGATGGATAGATCTGATAGGGTGGTAGAGTTAGGCGGGGGAAAGATGATGAATTCTGTTTTTTCCATATTCAGCTTTAGAAAACAAGCATGAAAGAAGGATGAAATAGCGGACAGACATTGTAGGATTTTGGTTAGTAAGGATGTGATAACAGGTCAAGAGAGGTAAATCTGTGTGTCATCAGCATATAGATGGTACTGAAAGCCGTGGGACTCTAGGAGTTGTCTCAAGCCAAAGGTGTAGATGGAGAAGAGTAGGGGTCGTAGAATTGAACCTTGGGGGACACCAACAGATAGGGGTAAGGTAAGGAGGTGGTGTGGGAGAGGGAGATGCTGAATATCTGATTTGTTAGATATGAAGAGATCCAGGAGAGGGCCAAGTTTGTAATACCAAGAGATGCGAGAATCTGTAACAGGAGGGAATGGTTTACAGTGTCGAAGGCAGAGGACAGGTCTAGGAGGAGGAAGACAGAGTAGTGTCGCTTGCTCTTGGCAGTTAGTAGGTCATTGGTAACTTTACTATAGTTAGGGCAGTTTCAGTAGAGTGATGCGGTCGGAAGATAGCTTGCAACCAGTCAAAGAGGGAGCAGGGAGAAATGTGGGAGGACAGTTCAAGATGGATATTCTGTTCTAATAGTTTAGAGGCAAAGGGGAGAAGTGATATGGAGCAACAGCTAGAGATGGAGGATGGGTTGTAAGGCTGCCTTCACACTTGCAGATGCTTCCGCAGCGTTCTGCGGAGGCATCTGCAAGCCTCTGCATGGACCTGTCGCGTTTCCGGTGCGGACAAGAGTGTGTGATCTGTGCGCATGCCTCCGCATGCGCACAGATCACTCATGGCGGGCAATGGAGCGCACGGCGGTCTGCAAGCATCCGCAGACACCGTACGAACCATTATAAAGGATAGGGCTGCGGTCTGCATGCAGAGGCTTGCAGATGCCTCCGCAGAACGCTGCGGAGGCATCTGCAAGTGTGAAGGCAGCCTAAGGGCTTTATGAGGATGGGTGTGATCAAGGCATGTTTGAAGGATGAGGGGAAGACACTAGTTGTTATTGATTGTGATAAATTGTAGAGATGGATTAAGGTTGGGATAAAGATTGTGGTGAAGTTCAGAATGAGGTGGGAGTAGGGCTGAATAATGTTTTAGAGGTAATTATGCAGAATTCATTGCAATGCAGTACCTGCTGGGGCTACATTAAGTGAACAATCCTTTTGAGGGCTAAATCCAATTGATTCTATTCTATAATAATACCACTGTTAGCTGTAGTGTTATAGGGCTAGCTGGTGGAATAGGGGTAGTGTATTAGAGGTAGTTAGGCAGGACTATTTGCAATACAGTACCTGCTGGGCTACATTAAATGAACAGTCCTTTTAAGGGCTAAATCCAATTGATTCTAGTCTATAATAATACCATTCTTAGCTGTAATTAGGGTATAGTTAGATTGTTGAGTATGAAAAGTGTATGAGGTAATTAGGCAGGGTTCATTGCATTATGTTACCTGTTAGAAAATTAAACAAACAGCTATTTAAGGGGTAATTTAAATAGACTGTATTCTCTAATAATACAGTTCCTAGCCAGAATTAGTATAAGGAGAGATGCTGGAGTAAAGACAGCGTATTGCAATCAGGGTATCTTTATTGTCTTACAGTTTTGCAGGTGCTGCAATGTTTAAAAAAATCTATTCTATTCTATAATAATACCACTCTTAGCTGGAATTAGTGTAGGGAGAGTTGCTAGAGTAGGAATAGATAGTGTATTAGAGGCAGTTATTACAGTACCTGTTGATGCAACATTAAACCAATAGTCTTTATGAGGGGATAATCTCAATATATTACTTATATATATTTATACACAAATTGTTGTTCCCCATCATCATGTTCTTCTGGCTGTGGCTGCTCAAATATTTGGGCATCACTACGCATAATCTACTTATATCCCACTTGAAACATGCAGGGCGAACAGCCAGAAGAATCAATAAATGAAAATGTACATAGCTTTGCAGAATGTCCTATTGTGGGAACACTTGTCTCCAGGGACTCACCACGGTGAGAGGAAGGAGGATCAAGGTGAGGATTATGTGGTCCAGACTCTTAGGCAAGGGTCACACATAGCAATCCATTTTGGAAGTGTTTTCCATGCCAAATCCGTTTTTCTTAGGCTGCATTTTGTGCATCCTGTGCCCCTGAACGTTTTTGGGACTTTGCCATTTTATCCATAAACAATGCTCTAAAAAACGGATCCATTTTCCCATAGGGCCCCATGTTAAAAAAAGGTCAATTTTTCAAGCACCCAAAAACGTTGCTAGCAACGTTTTTTGGATCCCAGGAATAATGGATTACCGTTTTTGAGAAACGGATGTACACATGCTGTAAGTGCACCATGCCTTAACGGATCCGTTTTTGTGACTTACAAAAAAAGATTTTTTTCCCCAAAAACGGCCCTGAAGCAAAAACTAATGCCATGTGTGACCCTTGCTTTAGTTAGTAATACTGGACCATGTGGAAGACATGGTGGTTCTGGGAAACAGACTGGAAGCATTATCTGCCATCCAACTAACCCCATGTTCTAACTGTTCTGGCTTCAAGAATATTAGCACTCCCTGCAAAGTGAGCCAGCTAGGTCTCATGGATGTGCATACTTTTTGTGCTTCATGGTTTTATTTTTTTAAAACAAAATATGTTGCCCTGAAAAAAAATTTGAGGACCAACTGATGGCCCCCTAATATGTGTGAGTGAAGGCCACCTGATGGCCCTGAAAGATGTAAAAGTGAAGTTCACCTGATAGCCCTCCAAAATATATGAGTGAAGGCCACTTGATGTTTCTCTAGTAATTATGAGTGATGACCACCCAATGGTCCCTTAAAAAGATTGTGAGTGAAGGCTGTATGCTGACATGGTTTTGGAGGAGGAGAGGAGAAAGAAGAAACTGTGAACTGTGGCTAGGGTCACATCTACTTTTTTTTTTTAAAACCTGATCCGGTTTTGAGCTTTCAAAACTCCGCATAGGAGCCATTGCTAAACACCAGATTGCTTCACAAGCAATCCGGTGTCCTTCTCCGGCACTGCAGCCTGCGTAAAAAATCATGCAGGCTGCAGTTTTCAGAGCGGTTTAAGTTTCCGCACTCCAGTAACCGGATTGCTCTGGATGTGTAATCCTGAGCAATCCGGCTACTGGATAGTTTGCTCATCCCTGCTGCTGCAGGGATGAGCAAACTGTTCTATGTATTGTAAATCGATAAATTTAATAAATAAATGATTGCTTGATGTCTCTAGGGGGGCTTAGTCCCCTAGAGACCGTACGCCCACTCAGGTGGGCTTCTCCAGCAATGTCCAAATGCGACAGGTTAACTTCGCGTCATACCGATAGCCCGCCCCTTTCATGACGCGGCCTCCCTCTCAACACAGAAGCAAGGCCAGAGGGGGCGGCCATAATTAATCAGCGGGCGGAGGCAGCAGCACACAGCCCCGCCTATGGCTTCAAACTGAAACTGCCTGCCACAGCACGTAACTATGAGCTCAATTCTCTACTTTAATACTTAGTTTTTGTCACAAAAAGGGATAGCTAGAAAAGAGGGGTGTAGGGACCCCTCTATATAGATACGGGGGGGGGGGTGAGTTTGGGGGTCATGCACGGAGCTATGAGGAGCCCGTCGCATTTGGACATTGCTGGAGAAGCCCACCTGAGTGGGTGTACGGTCTCTAGGGGGACTAAGCCCCCCCCCCTAGAGACATCAAGCAATCATTTATTTATTAAATTTATCGATTTACAATACATAGAACAGTTTGCTCATCCCTGCAGCAGCAGGGATGAGCAAACTATCCAGTAGCCGCATTGCTCAGGATTACACATCCAGAGCAATCCGGTTACTGGAGTGCGGTATTCTGCACACATTTTTCCAAAAAAATGTGTGTAAAGGCAATTGCGTTCACCGCATCTGGATCTGGATGTGGTGAACGCAATTCTATTTTTAAGTGTGACCCTAGCCTATATATGCTTTTTGGGAGGGAAAATGTGCATGGAAATACACAAGAAAAAATAAACAATTTGATTTATGTTCCACTGCTGTCATCCAGTGGGGTTGAGAAGTTTTGTCCCATTGTTCATTTTGAGAACAGTCAGCTTGTTAGCATTTTCAGTTGACAAGTGGATGAGCCTATCAGTTATTAAGCCTCCGGCGGCACTACAAACCCACAGATTCAACTTTAGCTGCGAGGGAGAAGCTATTGCAGCCTGCGAGCCTCAGATTTTGCTCAACTTTGTGGACCATGCAAATTTTGAGTGAGGACAGGTTGATAGTTCTCAACAAAAAATGTATGAGTGAGAGCCACCTGATAACCCTCCAAAATATATGACTGATGGCCGCTTTACATACACAGATATCTGTATCCAACTTCTGAACAGATCTCTGGTTGCAGTGAAATCATGGACACATTGTTACATTTGTACACAGCCACAAAATGGAACAATATGTCCATGATTTCACTGCAACCAGAGATCTGTTCAGAAGTTGGTCACAGATATCTGTGTGTGTAAAGCGGCCCTTAGATCACAGATTGCAATTTTGCTGCATTTATTGCAGTATTTTTAATGAGTTTTATACAAATTAAGTTAATTTTTTCTGTAGTAGCAAAAGCTATGAGATTTCATAAATCTAATTCACACAATTGATTTTTTTTTCTTCACTTAAATGGACTTAAACGTTTTTCAACGAACGCAAACTCTGGGTCTATGGGCCACACAGAAAAAAATTTAATTTGGGGGACAGAAATTCTTCATTCTTTTTTAGAGATACTATATATTTGTTTCAATAAACCTTTTGATCATTTTTTTTGTATGGTTTTATACCTTAGGTCGTCACGGATGTAGCAATAACAAACGTGCACTTTTTTGGTTTACTTTACACATTAGAACCATAGAAAGAATGACACTACAGCTACGCAGTTCAACTACCAAAATCTACTGAAGACCCTTTCAGCATTGAGATTTGGGTAAAAGACATCATCTCTGAAAATAGGGTCCCACAGCTGCACCCCAACAGTTTGAGCAGCACTTTTAGAAGAGTCAATACCTAGAGGCGTAGCCCTCAATTTGTCACTGGTTGATTTCATTCACCAGGGATTATTCGGCATAGGCTGGGGTTCCACATGAGCCCTCAGTCCGTTTTTGGCTTCATCTTTGTTAATTTTTTTTTCTAAGTCCAAAAACTGACAGAAAAACGGATTGGATGTAATAAACACCCTGTCCGTTTTTTCTTGGAGCTCAAAACATTGCCCTGTCCGTTTTTGAGCCAAAAACGTTGCATGCAACGTTTTTGGCATCAGTTAAAAAACGCATGCGTTTTTTTAACATGGGGCCCTATGGGAAATGCATGCGCAAACGCATGGCATATTTGGCACTTGTGTTTGCGCATGCGTTAACGCGCATGCGTTTTTAATGAAAACATGACTAAATCCAAAAACGTTCAGGAGTGCAGGAGGCTCAAAAAGCACCCAAAAAAAAACGGATTGGTGATGAAAATCACTTCCAAAAACGGACTTCTATGTGGAACCCCAGCCATACTTGTACAACCCACGGCCGAAAGGGACTCTTGGCGATGGGGACGGAGATTACAGGAGGCGTCATCTTCCAGGCCACAGTGGGAGGAGGTCAACGGGCGTTACTAAATGCCCAAAATTGATGGGTGTGTTCTCAAGTGTAGAGGGTTTGACTGAGCAAGCTGGTCCTGTGCAAAGCCCCCCTTGCTTAATTTACTTTTCTTTTCTGGGCTGCATAATTTAATATGAGAAAAGTACATCATGTAAGACCCTCACTTCTATTATAACCAACTCTATGTCTACGTGGATTGTAAACAAATGGTTATTTCAACATGCCCACCGCATGGGACCAGTTCCGCCCACCATACAAGACCTGCCTGCTCAGTGATGCTCTCTACACTTCAGAACACTACCATCAATTTTGGACATTTAGTAAAGCCCGTTGATCTCCTCCTCCTCCACCCACTGTGGCCTGGGAGATGTTGCCCCCTGTAAGCTCTACCCCCTCATCGCTGAGAGTCACTTCCAGCTGTGGGTTGTACAAGAATACCTATTATCCCAGTGTTTCTTGTGGTGGGATGCATGTCTGGACAGCTGTCGTCACCCTATTAGATAGATAATATTTTTTTGAGCAGTCTCAGACCCATTCAATTGTCAACCAGTAGTACACTGCTCAAAAAAATAAAGGGAACATTTAACATTGTTCCCTTTATTTTTTTGAGCAGTATATGTGTTTATATACTTTGTTACAGAAGACCTGTCACCCCTCTGGTGCTATGCTAACTGAATGCAGCACTGAATGCAACATGTCTGCTGCATTGAGGGAAGGGGTCCACCATATCTCTAGCTCCCCTGTAAGTTGTTAAAAAGACTTTATAAAATGTAAAGATAAGGAGTCCGTAGGGACTTACTCAATAATGAGTCATCGCTGTTGTTGGTGTCCTTCCCACCTCCAGCCTTCTGTGTGCAACCTCCAGCCCTCAGCAATGACACATACAGGAGGTTGAACAAGAGAGGGCTGGAGGTGGACCAGAGAGGGCTGGAGGTGGGGAGGACACTGTGGTGCCCCAGTGTCCGGTTGCCACAATATTAAGCTTGGAAGCAAGGGAATGCACCCACCTCTGCTAAAACACACACAACACTTTCCCAACTCCAGACCAGAAGAGGGAGCTCTACACCCGAGTTCAGGGCAGGTCCCCTATAAATTCTGGTCTGGGGGAAGTTTCAGGCAGTTCAGTTCCTATGAGGACTGTAGAAGACATCCTACAGTCGGGAGCCGTGCTAGGTCCGTCCAAGGACATTGACTAGTCAGTGTGAGTGACCCGTAGGTGAGGGTCTGAGGCAAGTGGGGAAAAGGCGTGAGGAGTGGAATGGTGCCAGCTCACCTCAGCACCTAGCATAGTAAAGACACCGGAGTCGAGAGGTCGCCAGGGACTTTATGCCCAGCAACCAAAACCGGAGGGCGGGTAACTCCAAGTTGCTCGCCCACCAGAAAGGTCAGGTGACACAGCTGCCTCAAAGAGCTCAGGAGACGTAGTGAAGGAGAGTAGCACAAAAAATGGCTCAAGGCGCCTGTCAAATGGCCAAGACAGACAAGTGGGGAGAGAGTCTAAGCACAGCTTCAAGCAGCCAGGGCTCACAGAGAACAGTACAGCAGGGAGGCCTCAGCACTTGCCAGGTTTAGAAAGCCCAGCTTGCTTCCAGGCTCCAGATCCCTAACACCACTTGTGAATCTTGTGAATTGTGCCCTGGATGAACCAACTACTTGCAACAGTAAAGGTAAAGGAGACTGTTACTCTTATGTCTGTCAGTTCTTTCACACACTGAACCCTGCACCCCCAATGAGCCCTGCATATTCATAGACTTTACGGTTGCCCTGGGGACCAGCTCTGCCTGTGGAGGGCTCAACATCCTCGCTGATACTCCCATCATCCCCAGAGGTCCCGACTGCAGCAGCAGCTATACCGGCCACAGTCCACAGGTGGCGTCACAACACTCTTTTATTTTTGGTTTATTTTATTGTTATCCATTTTTCCAAAACCCCTTGTTTTAACTGCTCGCCCAACGAGGGGTTCACGGACCGGGTCATGCCACTATGACATTCCGCAGCACCAGAAGAAGACAAGAGGGCCCTGTTCTGAGTACCCCTCGGTCTAGGGGCGAGACAACACCAGCAACAGCGATGACACATACAGGAGGCTGAACAAAAGAGGGCTAGAGATGGACCAGAGAAGGCTGGAGGAGACACCAGCAGCAGCAATGACACATACAGAAGGCTGAGCAATACAGGGCTGGAGGCAGGGAGGACACCATACAACAGCAATTACTTATTTCTGAGTAAGTCCCTCTGGACTCCATATCTGTACACTACAGCTTACAGGGGGGCTAGACACATGGGAGACCCCTTTCCCTGAATGCAGCAGACATGCTGCATTCAGTGTTGAGTTCAGTTAGTATAGCAGCAGGGGGGTGACAGGTCCTGATGAATGATTAGCCTATGGCGGCCGTCACACGCATCAATTTCCTGCACGATATCGCTTAAGCGATCTGCTTTTTGATCGCTTAAGCGATATCGTTTGTGCATTGCTGCGTGTAATCAAGCGATTTTACACTGTAAAATCGCTTGATTGTTAGATTGCAGATTTGTGAGTCGGAGCTCATATCAAGCGATAATCGCTTGATCAATCTGCCTCATCGTGGTGTGTGACACCACGATGAACGATCTCCCAGCGGCAGAGCTTATGCTGGGAGATGGTAACTATGGTAAACTTCGGGTTACTAAGTGCCGCGCGGTGCCTAGTAACCCGATGTGTGCCATAGTTACCAGCGATCTCGCTGCTCTACATCGCTGGTGAGTCTGTGTGACAGCTCACCAACGATGTGTGCGATATTGTTTGCGATCGCGCGTGCATGTGATCGCTAACAATATCGCTCTCAACATTGAAGCGTGTGACGGCCGCCTAAGGCTATGTTCAAACTTTGCATTGTGCTGCATTTTTTGCTGTGTTTTTTACAAGTTAAAGCCTGCTTTTTACTCTACCAGCAAAAACTATCAAATAAAAAACTGCTGCATTTTTAAAAGTAGTTGCAAGTACGGTAAATTATTTCAGCCTTTTTGCACCACTTTTTTCAACATTGAAAAAGCAATAAAAAAGCACAAAAACGCAGTAAAAAACACAATTGCATTCTGGCAGTGATTTTGCTGCTTTTGTGGTGAATAAAACTACCGTAATTGTATTTAAACATGTAATGAACACAAATGACACACCACAGCAAAATCGCAGAAAGCAAAGGAGCAAAAAAATAAAAACAGCCAGCATAAATGCAGTAAAATCAGCTTTTTGGATGAAGTGTTTTTACTACGAAAAGAGTACTTTCCTTTGAAGAAAAAAAGAACAAAAAAGCAATGTGTGAACATACCCTTGATGGGTGGTGGAGGTGTTTTTTTTCCTGATCTTTTATTTTGCCTTACGGTATATATAAGTCATTATGTAGAAAAGCATGTTTTCTATCATTTTTGTCCAGTAAAATCCATTTTATGTTAGGTGTTTTATGTTTTATTTTCAGTCCATAAAACTGACCTAATACTTTGACAACATTATTCCCAGCAGTGACCTGGGAGTCAGAGATGTGTACCTGCATCTTCCCTTTGCTGTTCACAATTCCATTTATGCGCTGTTTCTATCCATTTCAAAGATTTTCCTGCCCCACCAGACCGCCTAGGAGAGACTTCCAAAAAAATATGTTTGCGTTTCCTATTGACTTTTTTATACTCATTGCAGCAGCAGTCCAAAGTGCTGGATTCAAATAATGAGCATTAAGCACCCAAGCATTTTAGTGCTCGCTCATCACTACTGCTAATGGTTTTACTATGCTTATTTGTAACAATAACAAGTTCTATCCAATTCCTTTACTGGTCACTGTTGAAGAAAAAAACAGTTTAGTATTAACAGGGAATAATAACAGAATAATAGCATGCAAATTTATTCCATTATTGCTTAAGGATGAAAGTTTAGCCAAGATCTTTTGACAAGAAGGTAGATGTATCTCTGCAAAAATGCCAACTACTGATAATATACGGTATTGTCTTCAAATGTTTACCTAGTTAGGCTGGGGTCACAGTACCATTTTTCACATGCATTTTTGGAGACCTGCGTTTTCAAAAACGCATGTAAAAAACGCACCCATAGGCCCCCATGTTAAAAAACGCATGCCCTAATAGCCAAAAAGCATGTGTGACTGTCCCATGCGTTTTTGGAGCATATCAAAAAACGCATGCGTTTCTGTAGAAAACGCATGCGTTTTTATAACATGGGTTCCTATGGAAAACGCATGCAAAAACGCATGTACAGTTAGTACCTTTTAGTGCCATTCAAAAATGCATGCGTTTCCCATAGGAGCCCATGTTAACAAAAACGCATGCGTTTCCGGAAACGCATGCGTTTTTGTTAACATGGGCTCCTATGGGAAACAAATGCGTTTTTGAATGGCACTAAAAGGTACTAACTGTACATGCGTTTTTGCATGCGTTTTCCATAGGAACCCATGTTATAAAAACGCATGCGTTTTCTACAAAAACGCATGCGTTTTTCAAAACGCTCAAAAAAATACTACAAGCACTATTTTTAGGTGCAGATTCAAAAACGCACCCAAAAACGCAGGGAGCCATCACACACCTTACAAAACTCATGCTGACATGAAAAAAAGCATGAGTTTTGTTAAATCACTTAAAAAAACGCATGGCAACTGTGACCACAGCCTAATACTGGTTACACACTTGCGCTCCCCGCCGCTGCATATTGCGGTGGGGAAGCGCAAACTGAGTGCCGACACCGTGCGCCCCTATGTTTATTATGGGGACGCACGGTGAAGTGCTCGGCTGCGCATGACCATGCGCACCCATTCACTTTCCTGTGTGATTTGTACGCATGTGGATGCTTACGTACAAATTACACATTCCTGTCCGCACCCTAAACACGACATGTCGCGTTCATGGTGCTGACGAGAATGTGTGATTTGTACGCAAGCATCTGCATGCGTACAAATCACACAGGGAAGTGAATGGGTGCGCACTAGAGTGACCGGATCTCATATGAGGGGAAAAAATGTTGGAATCTTGTTAGTCTGGACCGCACAAAACGATTCCCCTTTCCAGATATTGAGAGAGCCAAAATTTGAGCTCGATCAAACGACGTTAACCCGTACCGCTCATCGCTCAAAGTTTGAAAAAATCCAAATTTTTGGCCAAAAAGCTGACATATGGAGGCATAACTCCAGAACGGTAAATAATAAAACCACGCTTAATACCTCAAAAGAAAGCTAATGTTGTTCTTCAAAATTTATATTTTATACATAATTGTTATTTTAAGTCAAACTGAGTTACAACAGCTTTTAGCCGCAAGAACGTGACCTGGTATCACTAGGAGCATACTTCGTATATTTTGTTATTAAGTGATAAATTTTGGGTTTTTTTGGTATATTTTTGAGTTAAAAGTAGAAATATAATAAAAAAACAAGTCATTCTGATAAGTCTAATGACATTTTTTATTTTAAAATATAAAAATGAGGTATATAATACATACAAAACAGACACAGAAAAGATACAGACGTAGTACCTACATGAGTTGATAATTTTACATAGTTATCTAATCTATTCTAGAGCTTTTGTTAAAGTAGTTCTTGAAACGGCAGAATATAATGCTCGCCATTTGCTTACAACTTGCAGGACATATTGCTTTTGTTCTTCATCTTTTGTCAGAAGGTCGTTAAAGTCGGTTATTAATTTAACACCACGCTCAGCCATATCATTAACTACTTTTAATGTTTTGACAATTTTAAATCCTTCTTGGAAGTCATTATTTTGAGGCCAGGTGTTTGGATTTTGTCTTAGGAAATCTGTTTTTATATTAAATCGGTCGAAGAATGTAAGTAGATTTACTTACTAAAGAAACGTTTACATTCTTTGACCGATTTAAAATAAAAAATGTCATTAGACTTATCAGTATTACCGTATATACTCGTGTATAAGCCGAGTTTTTCAGCCCAAAAAATGGGCTGAAAAGTCCCCCCTCCGGCTTATACATGGGTCAATACGGTAATCCTATGGTGGGAGGGGGTGGGGGGGGCGCTGCGCAGTATTTCTTACCTTGTCCCCTGTTCTGCAGTGCGTTCCGGTGTCTTCCGTGCTCCGTTCCCGGTCTGCTGGGCCTTGTGGTTCCTCCTGGTTCCTCTTCCTTCGGTTCCATCATGGGGGCTGCTATCTTGCGTCTTCCCCCGGCCAGTGATGTCAGAGCAGGCCGCGCTGTGATTGGCTAGCACCCGTGATCACATGTCACGGGTGCTAGCCAATCACAGTGCGGCCTGCTCTGACATCACTGGCCGGGGGCGGAGAGAAGACGCAAGATGGCAGCCCCCATGATGGAACCGAAGGAAGAGGAACCAGGAGGAACCACAAGGCCCAGCAGACCGGGAACGGAGCACAGAGGACACCGGAAAGCACTGCAGAACGGGAGGACAAGGTAGGAAGCTGTGTGTATGTGTGTGTGTATGTGTATATATGTGTATGTGTGTGTGTGTGTGTGTGTGTATATATGTGTGTATGTATGGGTATGTGTATGTAAGTAGGCTGGCTGCCAATATAAGCCATACCTCTGGGGCTGCTGTATATACTTCTGGGGCTGCTGGATACTACCACTGGGGCTGTATATACCTCTGGGGCTACTGTATACTACCACTGGGGCTGTATATACCTCTATGGCTACTGTATACTACCACTGGGGCTGTATATACCTCTGGGGCTACTGGATACTACCACTGGGGCTGTATATACCTCTATGGCTACTGTATACTACCACTGGGGCTGTATATACCTCTGGGGCTACTGGATACTACCACTGGGGCTGTATATACCTCTATGGCTACTGTATACTACCACTGGGGCTGTATACACCTCTGGGGCTACTGGATACTACCACTGGGGCTGTATATACTTCTGGGGCTGCTGGATACTGCCACTGGGGCTGTATATACCTCTGGGGCTACTGGATACTACCACTGGGGCTGTATATACCACTGGGGATGCTGCTGTATACCACACTGCTGGGGGCTGTATACCTGTGCTGGGGTCCACCCTCGGCTTATACACGAGTCAATAGGTTTTCCCAGATTTTGGGGGCAAAAGTAGGGGGGTCGGCTTATACACGGGTCGGCTTATACATGAGTATATACGGTACTTGTTTTTTTATTATATTTCTACTTTAAGCTCAAAAATATACAAAAAAACCCCAAAATTTATAATAATAATAATAAAAATAAAGCTTTATTTATATAGCGCCAACATATTCCGCAGCGCTTTACAATGTAGGGTTAGAGTACAGAAAATACAGTAAGTAATTACAGTAGAGAACAAATAAAGTACAATAATTGGATACAAAACAATAGGCATAGAATCAATGTGGAAAAAAAATACAATAAATAAAGCAAGAAATGAAGGTGACCCTGCTCAAAAGAGCTTACAATCTACAACGGGATAGGGGTTGCACAAGGTGCCGGGGCTTATTGCACTGATGGTCCAGGCATCTTGAGGAAATGGGGCATAGAACTAAGCTTACATGGATGGTCATCAGACAGTCTGTGTAGACCTTTATGGTTTGGTGGAGTTTGTAGAAGAGTAATGTCCAGAGGATAGCCCATTCACTGTCTACAGTACAATGGACTTCTATTAGGGAGTATGATAGGCCACCTTGAAAAGATGCGTTTTTAGGGATCGTCTGAAGCCATGCAAGTTGTGGATAGTCCTGATTTCTTTGGGTAAAGCATTCCAGAGGTTTGGTGCAGCTCTGGAAAAGTCTTGGAGACGGGAGTGGGAGGATCGGATTAGTGAAGATGTTAGTCGAAGGTCATTTGAGGAACGTAGAGAGCGGGTGGGGTGATAGACAGAGATGAGGGAGGAGAGGTAGGGGGGTGCTGCACTGTGAAGAGCTTTGTGGGTGAGAACAAGCAATTTGAATTTGATCCTGTAGTATACGGGCAGCCAGTGCAATGACTGGCACAGAGCAGAGGCATCTGAGTAACGATTGGCCAGATGGGTGATCCTGGCTGCTGCATTAAGGATGGACTGGAGAGGAGAAAGTCTGGTGAGGGGGAGGCCGCTTAATAGAGAGTTGCAATAGTCAAGGCGGGAATGGATTAGGGCCACGGTGAGGGTTTTTGTTGTTTCCAGGGTGAGAAAGGGGCGGACTCTAGAGATATTCTTCAGGTGTAAGCGACAGGAGCGGACGAGAGATTGCGTGTTGAAGGAGAAGGAGAGATCGGTGTCAAACATAACACCCAGACAGCGAGCCTGCTGTATAGGCGTTATCGTGGTGCCGCATACTGAGAGAGAGATGTCTGATTTAGGGAGGTTAGTGGATGGGGGGAGCAGGAGAAGTTCAGTTTTGGAAAGGTTTAGTTTCAAATAGAGAGTGGACATGATATTGGAAACTGCAGCTAGACAGTCATTGGTGTTCTTTAATACCGCAGGGGTAAGGTCAGGGGCTGAAGTGTATAGTTGTGTGTCGTCAGCATAAAGATGGTACTGAAAGCCAAATCTGCTGATGGTCTGTCCAATCGGGGCCGTGTAGAGAGAGAAGAGGAGAGGGCCAAGGACTGAACCCTGAGGGACCCCAATAGTGAGGGGAACAGGGGAAGAAGTGGAGCCAGCAAAAGATACACTGAAAGAGCGGTCAGAAAGATAGGAGGAGAGCCAGGAGAGAGCAGTGTCCTTTATGCCAATGGAGTGCAGCATAAAGAGTAGGAGCTGATGGTCGACAGTGTCAAAAGCTGCAGAGAGATCAAGGAGAATAAGCAGAGAGTGGTCACCGTTACGTTTTGCTGTCAGAAGGTCATTGGTCACTTTGATGAGGGCAGTTTCTGTGGAGTGAAGGGGGCGGAAACCAGACTGTAATGGATCTAGAAGAGAGTGAGCGGAGAGGTAACGGGTGAGGCGGGAATAGACCAGGCGCTCCAAGAGTTTAGAGATGAAGGGGAGATTGGAGACTGGTCTGTAGTTATTTGTGCAGGTTGGGTCGAGAGTGGTTTTCTTTAATAATGGAGTAATGATCGAGTGTTTGAAGGAGGAGGGGAAAATGCCAGAAGAGAGGGAGAGATTGAAGATTTTGGTTAGATGAGTGGTGACGACTGGAGAGAGGGACTGGAGCAGGTGTGAGGGAATGGGGTCAGTAGTGCATGTGGTGGGACGAGAGGAAGAGAAAGGAGCCTGGAGACTTCTTCTTCTGTGACTGGGTCAAATGTGGAGAGTGAACCGGAGGAGATGTGGGGAAGAATGGGGGTGGCAGCGCTTGGAGGCTGAGAGCTGATTTCCTGGCGGATGTTGTCTATTTTCTCCATAAAGTAGGAAGCCAAGTCATCAGCACAGAGGTCAGTGATGGGGGCCTGCACTTTAGGACTGAGGAGAGAGTGAAAGGTGTCAAAGAGTTTTTTTGGATTGTTGGATAGTGAGGAGACCAGGGTGGTGAAGTAGGTCTG
The DNA here is from genome assembly GCA_033576535.1 of Allobates femoralis. NCBI lineage: Eukaryota > Metazoa > Chordata > Amphibia > Anura > Aromobatidae > Allobates > Allobates femoralis. The sequence continues at coordinate 372,826,352 of JARQOC010000002.1, forward strand.
TTTGGCAAGGTGAAGGGCAGAGTTGTAGGTTTTTAGCATGAATTTATAGTGGATAAAGTCTCCTGGTGAGCGAGTTTTCCTCCATAGACGTTCAGCACTCCTGGAGCATCGCTGGAGGAATCGAGTTTGTGGTGTGAGCCAGGGCTGTTTTGTTCTCTGTTTGGAGGTTCTGCGGGTGAGGGGCGCTACTTGGTCCAGGGAGCTTCTGAGAGAGTCATTGTAGTGATTTACTGCCTGATCTGGACAGGAGATTGAAGAGATTGGGGACAGAGATGAGATGAGGAAGTCTGTGAGTGCTTGAGGGTTAATGGCCTGTAGATTTCTGGATGTGTGATAGGTAGGATTGGGCTGTGTTGCCCGAGGGTTAGTGAGTGAGAAGGAAAGAATGTTGTGGTCAGAGAGTAGAGTTGAGTTATCCAAGGGGGAGGATGAGCAGAGCCGGGTAAAGACAAGGTCAAGGGTGTTACTGTTTTCGTGCGTCTTAGAGGTTGAGAGCTGTGATAGGCCAAAAGAGGTAGTTAGAGATAGGAGCTGGGATGCAGATGGGGAGATGGGGCTGTTTATGGGAATGTTAAAGTCTCCCAGAATAAGGGTTGGTAAATCTGAGGACATGAAGTGCGGGAGCCAAGCGGAGAAATGGTCGAGGAACTGGGTGGGTGACCCTGGGGGGCGGTATACCACCGCTACTTTGAGGGGGAGGGGATGGAATAGCCTAATGGTATGGACCTCAAAAGAAGGGAATGAGAGTGATGGGGCTGGAGGAATGACCTGGAAAGTACATTGTGGGGACAGGAGGAGGCCAACTCCACCGCCACGTCTGTTCCCAGGTCTAGGGGAGTGAGAGAAGTGTAAGCCGCCGTAAGAAATGGCAGCAGGGGAAGCAGTGTCTGAATCCTGGATCCAGGTTTCTGTGAGGGCCATCAGGTTAAGAGAGTTGGTAAGGAAGTAATTGTGAATGAAGGGAAGTTTGTTGCATACAGATCGTGGATTCCAGAGAGCGCAATTAAAATAGGGAGATGAAGGTGTGCAGGTAATGGTAATAAGGTTAGTGGGGTTTCTGTGTGAGGTGGGAGAGGGGTTGAAGTTAGCAGAGGGTGGACCAGGGTTGGGAGAGATATCACCTGAGAGGAGCAGCAGTAAAAAGAGAAAGAGCAGATAGTTTTTGGAATTAGGACATGATTTATTGTGACAAACTTTGGAATATGATGGGCTGAGAGTCTTCAGTAAACTGAAGATAGCATGGGAGCTGTACATAGAGTAGGGCAGGAGAGAGGGGCTGATGTGAATGAGTGGTGATGGAGGGGGATGGGGTGATAAAAATTGGTGGCGAGAGCACATAAGAAAACAAACAGTGAAATACAAGACATGGTAAAGATTAGTAGTGAATGGAGTTATGCACAGTGTTTGAGTGTCCCTCTATGTCATTGTCTTCCAGCAAGAGTGCATAGAACAAAAGATATTGAAGTAAAGGACATGGTGATAGGGAAAGGAAAAGAAGTTAAAAAATTTTTTTTTCCCTCCCCTCTCCCTGTTAAATAGAGTGGCTTACCTGACTCCTGCCCTGACTAACTGCCATGAAATAACTGCATCCACTTAGCATTCAATGCCACTTTGCATGAGATGCCACACGTGTACCCCTTAAGACTGAACTAAATTTATAGGACACACTACCAGATTCAGGTGAGGGGGAATGTGGGAGGAAAATGGTACCAGGTAATTAACATCTACAAGAAACAGCAGGGGTAAAAGAGGATGAAAGGCCACAGACATTAGACAAGGCTTCCTCTACACTATAACACCTCCAACGAGATAACATTTACAAATGTGGCAAATTGTCATATACTGGTGAGTGAGGAATGCATACAGGCATACAGAAGACACAGGAAACATTGCAATAAGTGCAGAGATGGAATAATACCATTACCCTATGTGATTCAAGCTCATGCTATGTAGATCAATGCAGCAATCGCAGGTATATTTAACATGCACTGTTACAATGGCTTGAGTACAAGTAGTTGACAGCAAGCAGTTTTGGAATATTACCCTTAATGTAATAGCTCATCATTGGGGGACACAGCACCCACCCTCTAATTCTTCAACACTCTGTACAGTACACTGCCCTACACTACGTGTACTCTGCCTGTACAGTACCTTACCTTACGCTAGTTGTACAGTATTTCCTTACCTGCTCTCCTACTGCTCTAGTACAAAACTGAATAGCTACGCCTACGTACGGGTGTATACTGCAGGAAGGAGGGCTTAACTTTTAATTCTACTTAGTGTCGCCTCCTAGTGGCAGAAAAGCATACACCATACACTTAATAACAAAATATACGAAGTATGCTCCTAGTGGTACCAGGTCACGTTCTTGGGGCTAAAAGCTGTTGTAACTCAGTTTGACTTAAAATAACAATTATGTATAAAATATAAATTTTGAAGAACAACATTAGCTTTCTTTTGAGGTATTAAGCGTGGTTTTATTATTTACCGTTCTGGAGTTATGGCTCCATATGTCAGCTTTTTGGCCAAAAATTTGGATTTTTATCAAACTTTGAGCGACGAGCGTCACGGGTTAACGTCGTTTGATCGAGCTCAAATTTTGGCTATCTCAACACAGTTGTTTGTTTATTTAGTTTTGGTTTCCTATGCTTTTTGGCTAAATTCTGCTTCTTATAAACCAAAGCCAATAGAAGCTGCGCCAACAGTTAAAGTTGACTTGTTAAGGCTATAGCCGACTTGATATGTATAATACTTATACATGTATAATTCACTAAGTATCCCATTTGTATCTTGTTACCCTGTCCTGTTTGTTCATCCTGTATATTTACCACCCCTGTCTTGAAAAACCAATAAAAACATTTGAAACATAGTGGTGACTGAACCGCAGGGTCTCCACTTGTGTTTGTCTACATGTGCATGTAGCAGAACTGTATATGTCTACATGTTCATGTAGCAGAGCTGTGTGTGTCTATGACCCACCCCAGGACCGTGGGGTACCCGGTTCTAGGCATTGATTTAGTTGGGGATGTCACGGGGCCTGTTGCCCAGTTCCGTGGCCCTGGTGGTTGCTGAAAAGGGGAACAGTCAGTGTGACTCACCGTGGCCGGGACTCCGAGGGACAGGCGTTTCTTCTTCCTCCTTGTCACGGTAACCGCGCCTGCCGGTAGTGGGGCCCGGTGGTCCAGATCAATAAAGACGTCGTTGGGTGAACAGATTAAGGGGGTAATTGTTTCGTGACGCCACCTATGAGTGTACCGGTGATATCCACCGGCGCTGCTTGGGCCTCCAGGGGATGGAATGCAGCAAGATGGAATGCTCCCCACAGGCTTAGCGATGATCCCAGGAGCTGCACAAGATGTTGTGAGGCAGCTGCGGTTACCTTAGTGTGCGGAGATAGACAGTTCATAAGAAGGCACGGACACTTAGTCTCTGTAACGGGTAGTTTACTGTAACCAGCAGGTGATACATGACGTACAGTTCTCGGGTAACGGACCGGGTGGACTCAGCAATGACCAGTGTTTCTCAGAGCTCCGCGGTGTTCCTCCATTCTAACTAAGCTGGGTTGCCGAGATCACCTTAAAATTCCAGGTCGGGTACAAGGAGGCTGCTTCAATTGCCCTACCGGGGAATTCTGGCCGGATTTGTGGGGAGCCTTGGGTCCTTTTGGTGGGTACTCCGCTGGCTAGATGACTCTGTGTGTGCGGCGGTGGTGGGGTGCTCCTATAAAGCGATCCCTCCACTCCTGGTTCGCATAGCAGTGCTGAACAACTACTAGCTTCGGTACCAGTAGACCGGTTGTAGATGGGCACTGGATGATCTTGACCCGCATGCATTTGTCCAGAGTCCAGTTTCAGGGTGCCAGGCATTGGCACCGACCGGAGGTGGCCCGGGGGCCGCACGGAACTGTGCAGAGCCCTCGCTCCTACGTTGCAGATCTCAGTCTTTCTCTCTCTGCTGCAGACCCAGACTGACTGTTCTAAATTCTCCTACACACTACCACTACACTCCGCCCACCAGGACCTTATTGGCCCTCTATGCTGATGTGCATGTAGGGTATGGAGCTCTGAGTTTGTCATTGCTTAGTCAGAGAATATTGCTGCTACTGTCTTGGCTGCAATACCCTCCTGTGACGCACTCGTTGCGGGGCGCCACACTCCCCCTTGGTGAAATACGCTTGTCCCCAAGTGTCACGCTACCCAACATTACAGAGATATTTTTATATTTTTATAAACAGGTAATAAACAGTTTTATTAATAACAGGTATTCATTTTACTTAGGACTTTGCAAGTAAAAGAAACAGGTTAACCTTTATGCGAACCCGGCGGGCGGTCGGCTGTCCTGAATATGAGTCCAGGCTTTAGCCGCCAGGTCACGCTATTAGCGGTTAAACGGGAATTAAGTCATTGACAAAGTTCAAGCAACAAGTCACTTATGCAGGGAACTGTGGCGCCCTCGTATAGCGAACCACCCATCACGGCAAACATGTCGCTCGTAGGTGATTATATCTCCCCTATACAAGACACGATTGGGATGTCCTCTAGGCAAATGTGACTCCACTTCGCGGCGCCCCACAAACACCTCTCCACACACACCCTCCTCCCCGGCAAAACCCCACCCGGTAGATGGGTTGAACGTGGTCACTCTACCTTCCTTGCGAAGTTCATCAGGTAACAGGGGTTGGCGACGACCCGCGGCACGGGCCTCCATGTTGGCGCGTTCATGAGCCCGCCAGTCCTCCCTGCGGCGCTGACGTATATCTTCGTCTGTACGGCACGGAGTGTGAATGTAGCTGCTGCGATGTGTGGGCTGCTGGGAAGCTTGAGCTTGGCGGGAAGTCTGGATAGGCACCCGGCTGAAAGGCCCAGGGGAAGGCGCCACTGCTGCACCCGACCAGTGGATCCAAGCTGGTTGCTCGCCCGGAGGTTCCTCGATATCTCCCCAGGCAAAACCGGTTTTCATTTTCACTCCTTCAGGAACCTTAAAGGGGCCTACCAGCTGTTTCCCAATGATTCCGGCCCAAAACATGACTCCTCCACCTCCTTGCTGACGTCGCAGCCTTGTTGGGACATGGTGGACATCCACCAACCATCCAAGACTCCATCCATCTGGACAATCCAGGGTTGCTCGCCATTCATCAGTAAACAAGACTGTTTGAAAATTAGTTTTCATGTATGTCTGGGCCCACAGCAACTGTTTCTGCTTGTGAGCACTGTTTAGGGGTAGCCAAATAGTAGGTTTATGCACCACAGCAAGCCTTTGAAGGATCCTACACCTTGAGGTTCGAGGGACTCTAGAGGCACCAGCAGCTTCAAATATCTGTTTGCTGGTTTGTAAGGCCTTTTTAGCAGCTGCTCTCTTAATCCGATGAACTTGCCTGGCAGAAGCCTTCCTCATTCTGCCTTTATCTTCACAAACACGTCTGTGCTCAGAATCAGCCACAAATCTCTTCACAGTACGATGATCACACTTAAGTTTTAGTGCAATATCTAATGTTTTCATCCCTTGTCCAAGGCATTGCACTATTTGTTGCTTTTCGGCAGCAGAGAGATCCTTTTTCTTTCCCATGTTATTTGAAAACTGTGGCCTGCTTAATATTGTGGAACACCCAGTTTTCTTTTTATTGGGCTCACCTGCCAAACTAATTATCATAGGTGTCTGAGATTGATTTCAGTGATCCAAAGAACCCTGAGACACAATACCATCAATGGGTTTTATTGACAAAAAAACCCCCAAAAACTCTATGACACTTAAAACCCAATTTGCATTTCAATTTGGAACATGGTGTAGTGGTGTGGCTGTTTCACGATGCACAATAAGGAGGCACTTGAGGAAAAATGGGCTGCATGGTTGAATTGCCAGAAGAAAGCTATTACTGCGCAAAAGCCACAAAATATCTCTCCTACAATGTGCCAAACACCACAAAGACAAGCCTCCAAACTTCATGAGCAAGGTAATTTGGAGTGATGAGACCAAAATGGAACTTTTTGGCCACAACCATAAATATTACATTTGGAGAGGTGTCAACAAGGCCTATGATGAAAGGAATAGCATTCCTTCTGTAAAACACGGAGGTGGATCGTTGATGATGTTGGTATGTGTGAGCCTCAAAGGCACAGGAAACTTGGTAAGAGTTGAAGTAAGGATGAATGCAGCACGTTATCAGCAAATACTGAAGGCAAATTTGCACTCATCACCTCGGAAGCTGCGAATGGGACATATTTGGATGATCCAACATGACAACGATGCAAAACACAAGGCCAAGTCGATGTTGACCTGTCATTGGCTGCAGCAGAACAAAGTAAAGGTTCTGGAGTGGCCATCTCAGTCTCCTGACCTCAATATTATTGAGCCACACTGGGGAGAACTCAAGCGAGCAAGAAAGAAAAAAATCTGCCACGGTATGTAAACTTTAGAGCACAACTTTGTTTCTGATTAGTGATGGGCGAGTCCTAAATTACGCGGAATCACTTGACTCTAGCGAGTCCGAGCCCGGGACTCGCTACTCGTTCAATGTTAATGAATGGGGAAGCGAGTAATAGCGAGTAATGTGCGATTTACAAATCGCAGATGTGTCTCGGAAGCTTCAGGCTCTATCTGCTACAATAGCTAAACCATGTTTAATAGGCTCCCGCTGTCACAGCACAGTTAACTCTCTGCTTACCGGCGCTGCAACAAGAAGAAGAAGGAAGACAGAAGACAGAAGAGAGAAGAAAGAAGAGAGAAGACCTGGGTCTTTGAAGGGATATGTGGTGGTAATAAAGTTGGAGTCCCTAATGGTGTCTGTGTCTTTATTTTTAATAAATAATTTTTCTCTGTGTGGTGTTTTTTTTAACCCTTTATTGGAGATTCTTAGTGGCCGGGTCAAACCTGGCCTGACATTAAGAATCTCGGGCTAATACCAGCTTGTATAACAAAGCTGGTATTAACCCCTTTATTACCCAGCGTGCCACCGCCACCAGGGCCGCTGGAAGAGCAGGGTTCAGCACCAGAGGATGGCGCTTCAATGAACGCGCCATCTTCTGGGGCGGCTGCGGGCTGCAATTTGCAGCGGGGGGTGCCCAGAAAGCTTGGGCCTCCCTGCGCTGCGGATTCCAGCCCCCAGCTGCTTAGCTGTACCTGGCTAGACATAGAAATTGCGCGGAGCCCCACGCATTTTTTTTTTTAAATATTTCATGAAATTCATGAAATAATAAAAAAAAGGGCTCCCCTATATTCTTGTGTCCGGCCAGGTACAAATAGGCACCTGGGGGTTGGGGGCAGCCCGTCGCTGCCTGCTGGATCCAGCTGGTTCCAGAAATACGGCCCGCAGCCGCCCCAGAAGATGGCGCGTTCATTGAAGTACCATCCTCTGGTGCTGAACCCCGCTCTTCCAGCGGCCCTGGTGGCGGTGGCACGCTGGGTAATAAAGGGGTTAATACCAGCTTTGTTATACAAGCTGGTATTAAGCCCGAGATTCTTAATGTCAGGCCACGTTTGACCCGGCCACTAAGAATCTCCAATAAAGGGTTAAAAAAACACAACACAGAGAAAATTTTTTATTAGAAATAAAAAAAAAAAGCCATTAGGAACTCCATCTTTAATTAAAAAAATCCTCTTCCGTCCGACGTAGTCCAAAACGCGATGTCCTCTCTGCTACATCCCTGTGCATAGATATAGATGTCTATGCACAGGGAATGAGCAGACTGAGAACAATCTCAGCTCTGCTACATCAGGCAGCAGGCGGGCTCTAGGACCCTGGAGCTGCGGCAGCCTGCAGGACCCGAGGGCACAGAGCAGACAGCCGGACTCGTTACTGTGCGAGTTTCCCTGTTTTTACTTGCACAGTAACGAGTCCAATGCAAGTCAATGGCAATCCTAGTTTTGTCAGAGTCTCTGACAAAACTAGGATTGCCGTTGATTTGCATTGGACTCGTTACTGTGCGAGTAATCGCTGGGAAACTCGCAGAGTACCGAATCCTGCGAGTCCCTTACTACTCGCAGAGTAACGAGTCCTAGCGAGTAGACTCGCCCATCCCTATTTCTGATAATTTTTGCTACCTACATACCTGAAGATTTCTGGAACAGTCTGCAAAGCCGATTTAACTCACTGGACACAGATTAGAGGAAGGCTGAGGAATTATGGACAAATATAAAGACTATCATTACTGAAGAAGCCATAAAGACAATAAACAAGAGGCGGAAGAGACCCCCGCCGCCATGGTTAGCAGAAGAGACCCTAAAGATCATCGATGAAAAATGGCAAAAGCAAAGGTAACAAACAGGATGCAGACAATATCAGTAAATGAGAGCTACTCGAGCAGACAAAGAACTTCTGATAAAGCAGTAAAGTCCAATATACTAGATAAACTTCTCTTATAATTACAGATCACCGCAAAGTGAGAATAGCCTTTGAGAAGAAGGAGGAGCTCATACACACGTGACGCACTGTAAAGGCACCTTTACACGCTGCAACTATCACCTGCGATCGGTATCAACCGAACGTGCGCGTGCACGTTTCTAATGGTTGATACCGATCGCCGATGCCGCATGTACACGCCGCAATTGCGCCCTCAACCTAAGGGAACTTGGTTCCCCGGAAGTTGAGACTGATTCTGCGGGAAACATCCGGTTGAATTCCGTCGCCGCTTTACACGCCGCAACCACCAAGGGAATGTGGGCATACATGTTCAGCGCTGCAAGAACATAGGCGTGAAAGAGTTGTGTATTCTGCACCCCATACACGCTGATTAGACAACGCAATAGTGTCATGACTGGCCAGGCTGCGTAGGAAGGCTGGCTAATACATGACGCCATTGCAATTGTCTAGTGTGAATGGACAGATCTTTAAATATGGCGCCCTGTGAAGGGACAGCCAATGGAAACACAGTAGCCCCCACCAATCATCGCTGATGGGGCGCGGTATCCAGCACGCTGTGGCACGCCTCTGGGAAATCACTAGGCGAGGCTGATTCAAGCCAGATACCCCATTTACCTTCTGGGTTGACTCTAATTTTAGAACAATGCTCTGAAACTGCAACCGGGCTCAACTTCGAAAATCACGAACAAGTTCAACATTTAAACGCCGCAATTTCGTCGCAACTTCATAGCAACCGTGATGAAAATCCCGATTGCGTGGCAGTTGATTCACTGCAGTTGCGGTGTGTAAAGGTACCTTAATAAGGATTCTGCACACATATTGAAATACATGGTGATTTTATATCTTTTATTTCTATTTTTAATTCAATAAATGTATACATTTTTATATGCAAATTGTCACTTCAATGAAGAAGTGGATGAACTCTAGCGCCACCTTTAGGTAGCAATCCTCAAAGTCACTCTTTAACGAGTCTTTTAATATGACCAAGGATTTGTGCCAGATCAGAACCCCAAACTACAGACACTTCTGATCTGGCACAAATCCTTGGTCATATTAAAAGGCTTGTTGAAGAGTCGACTATGACTTTGAGGATTGCTACCTAAAGGTGGCGCTAGAGTTCATCCACTTCTTCATTGAAGTGACAATTTGCATATTTCCCAGAGAAGCATTGTGGCTTTAAGTCTCCTTATCAACTCATCTGTCTCCTTATGGCTGCAGGGAAACACCTCTCCATAAGGTAGATAGCTAGTTCCCTAGATTTTAATAAACATCCTTAAAAAGGGTTGTATCAAACAAAGTAGTGTCTATTATTGCCAACATAGTAGATTCAGTGCTGAGCCCATAAATATATACATAGTGTATGTATATATATATATATATATATATATATATATATATATATATATATATATATATATATCTATATATAGATAGATATATATATAACTAGAAAAAAAATACTCTGCAGCACTCAGCTACTACCAATGATGTACATATGCTAACAAGCTATATATATATGAGAAAAAAGTTTAAAAACGTACGTTTTTTTAAAAAAACTCAAAAATCTTATCTTTTTATTTCTGAAGTTCTTGGTACACACATTGGCCAATGTCTGTTTGCTCATCAACTGCGACAAAGTGACTTCAGATCCGATGAGTCCTATCGCTGACATCCCTATCCTCCTTGTCCACCCCCCACTTCTCAGTGGGCAGACTCCATCTCGACCCTAGATCACCTGTGGTCAATAAGGGTGCAAATTGCAGCATGGAGCCAGCCACACTTTTTTTCTAGTTATTTGATCTAGCAGCCCTGCTGGCACCGGTTCACATTAGTCTGTGAGTGCTGTGCAGTTTTTTTTCTGTTTTGTATCTTATGGAGTAGCTGGCTCCATGCTGCAATTTGCACCCTTATTGACCACAGGTGATCTAGGGTCGAGATGGAGTCTGCCCACTGAGAAGTGGGGGTGGACAAGGAGGACAGGGATGTCAGCGTTAGGACTCATCGGACCTGAAGTCACTTTGTCGCAGTTGATGAGCAAACAGACATTGGCCAATGTGTGTACCAACAACTTCAGAAATAAAAAGATAAGATTTTGAGTTTTTTGAAAAAAACGTAAGTTTTTAAACCTTTTTCTCATATATATATAGCTTGTTAGCATATGTACATCATTGGTAGTAGCTGAGTGCTGCAGAGTACTTTTTCTAGTTAATTGATCCAGCAGCCCTGTTGGCACCAGTTCATATTAGTCTGTGAGTGCTGTGCAGTTTTTTTTTTTTCCAGTATATATAATATAAATATATATATATATATATATATATATATATATATATATATATATATATATATATATAACTATTGCATAGCAGAAGCATACATGTTTGGTATCTACGAACCCATACCGTCCAGTGGAATCATACTGACAGGTCAGGTTTACCATATAGTGAACATGGTAAATAAGAAACCTTCAAAAAACTATATGGTAGAGTTATGTAATTTAAGAATACAGCTGTCAGGCAGAAAACAAGCCCTCATATGTCTATATTAACAGAAAAATACAAAATTGATAGCTTTTGGAAGAAGGTGAGGAAAAAAAATATGGAAAAACGCCCGGGATGAAGGGGTTAAATAAAACATTATGCAAGTTCAGTATTGTTCTAATTGTACTGAGCTCGCAATCAAATTTCAACATAATTTTTATTGCAGAATGAATACCGAGAAAAAATAATCCAAAAAATATCTGTGGAATCGTTTTTATTTCTCAGTTTAGCCATGTGAACACGGTGAGTATTTGGTGAGTTTTTACTTCAGTTTATTACCTCAGTATTTGTAAACCAAAATATGGAGTGGAAGAATCAGAGGAAAAGTATAATGGAAACACGTCACCACTTCTGTATTTATCAACCACTCCTAATTTTGGTTTACAAATTCTGTCGTAAAAACTCACCAAATACTGAGTATGTGAATGTGGTCTCTCACATGGAATTTTTTTCCCATTTTCCAGAAAAACTGTATGATTAAATGAATGGTGTCATTCAAAAATACACCTGAAATGAAAGCGCAACAACTAAAAATTGCTTGATCCTAAAAGGGGTCATCCAGTGTTAAAAAAAAATGTGCCTATGCGCTAACAGGCATCGTTCACCACCAACACAGAGCGGTCTAAGACCGCTCCTGTCGATGATTTGCCACTTCTGGTGACTTCACAACTACAGAGGTGAGGCTTCTTCACTCTGTCAATAGGCAAATAGCCGACGTCACACTGATTGACAGCTGGCTCACCCAATCAGGTAGCGAGAAGCCGACTGTCAATCAGCATGACATCGGCTATGTGCCCAGATCCATAGAGCAGAGCGGAAAAGAAACCGTCGCTTTGTTTACCTCGCTATGCTGTCCCCGGCATGAGCGGTCTGTGACCTCTCTGTCTGGGGGTAAACGGCGGTGAACTGTGTTGGGCACAATAGGTACATAGGTGAGAACTTCTCGCCGGTTAGTGCTTGAGCACATTTCATTTTCTAAAAATCACAGATATCTCCTTTAAAAGAAAATGTAGACTTTGATTTGATAACAGGCTTAAGTATAAAAACATTCTTGGTAAAAGTTATAACATCTGATAGCACTATGCCATGTAATAAAATGGCATAAGTATGGTATTTGGCCAAGAATAATTGTTCAGACCACTATGCTATGACCTTTTTGTACCTGTTAATAGTGCACTTTAGTGCTAGGAGGGACTAGCCCTTTATACATGTCATTTCCATTAGTACACTTTGATCCTTACAGGGAGTGCTGGTATTTTTCGAGATAAGACCACAGCCTACAGCTGTGAGGGCTTGGGGATGACATTCACCTCCACTCACACTGTTATCAACAGGTGCTATGTTACAGGTGCTTTACTAAAAGTGATAATTACATGTCAACGTCTTTCTGCTTGGTAGATTTGAAAGATTCCTCTACAAGTGAGACAGAAGATTTTCCTGCCAGTCTTGATTTTCCAGGATACAGGATTTCACTGATCAGATGTAAAAACTCAAGCAATTACATTGGTGCCTTTAATCGTGATGTGAATATTAAAATTAATATACTTTTTGCCTTGCATTAAGTAGAAAATGAAAAGAAAATTCAACAAGGTTTGAGAGCACTTTCAAGTACATATTTCTGGCCCGACTGCTGTACAGGCAAAAAATAAAAATAAGGCCTGCCATGGGCAGCAGTCAGACCAATATTAATCTACAGTATGTGCTAGTGCACACATGCTAATTTTCATATGGAACTTAATTCCATGTGAAAAAAATCACAGCATGCTCTAGCTTGGTATGATAAGGGCTCATTCAGATGTCCATGAATTTCAATCAGATCTTGGACCGCAATACATATGTCTCGCCTCTGGCGGGGACCGTGGGGTACTCAGAACCGGGCCCTCTCGTCGTCATCTGGGGCTGCGTGGTGTCATGGTGTCGTGACCGGGCTCAATGATCCCCTCGTTGGGTGAGCAGTAAAAATAGGGTTATGAAAATGGAGAGATTAAAAATAAAATAGCGTGATAACCCTACCCGTGGTTTGTGGGCAGATGTAGTCAACGCTGCGTCGGGACCTCTGGGAATGATGGGAGAAGCAGCGCAGGTATATCAGCTCTCCACGGGAGGAGCGGTTCCCCAAGGCACACGTATAGTCTGTGATAGGCAGGGATCATTGGGAGTGCAAGGACTTAGTGTACGGAAGAACTGACAGACACCAGGGTAACAGTCTCTGTTACCAAACAGGTTCATCCAGGGCTCAGTGCAAGTGGTGTTACGGGTCCAGAACCTGGAAGCATGTTGGGCTGTCCACACCCGGTAAGTACTCAGGCCTCCTCGCTGCACTGATCTGCTGGTGAGCCCTGGCTGCTTAAAGCTATGCTTAAGCTTCCTTCTCTGTCTTGGCCGTATGACAGGCGGCTTTAGTTCTCTCTGGGTTACTCTCCCTCTTCTCTGCCTCTCCCGAGCTTACAGTTGCGGCTGTGTCTCCTAGCCTTTCTGGGTGGATGAGCAACATGAAATCACCTACCCTTCGGTTTTGGTTGCTGGGTATGATGTCCCTGGCAACCTCGGACTCCGGTGTCCGTACTACGCTAGGTGCTGAGGCGAGCTGGCACCGCGCCACTCCTCACACCTTTTCCCCACTTTCCTCAGACCCTCACTACGGGTCAGTCACCCAGGACGAATCTGGTGCAGCTACCATCCATAGGATGTCTTCTACAGTCCTCCTAGGAACTGAACTGCCTGACCCCACCCCATACCAGACTTTATAGGAGACCAGCCCTGAACCTGGGCTTTAGAGCTCCCCCTTGTGGCCTGGAGTTGGGAAGGTGTTGTGCGCGTGTTACCTGTGTGTGTATGTTACCTGAGGTGGGTGCCTTCCCTTGCTTCCAAGCTTGATATTGTGGTAACCGGACTCTGGAGTGCCACACTCCCCCTTGGTTAAATTCAGTACTCCTGGACTGAGGAAACATATTGTAAACATCTAACACATAACAATGACAATAATTAATAAACAAAGTCTCAAAAGTAAAAATTACAAAAACCAAGAAAAACAGATGAAAATCAGTCAATTTGGTGGTTAGTCCTTCCACCATTGGCTGATGAAGAATATATATATATATATATATATATATATATATATATATATATAATATATATATATATAGAAGTCTTTGCCACAAAAGTCCAGTGGCTAATGCTCCATGTTTAAAGTTAATAAAAAGTCCAAGAAAGCTCAAAAGTTCATACAGTAAAGTCTCTGTAGGCTCGTACGCTTGGTGGTTGTATTGTTGCATAAGAAAACACATTTTTACAAACATATTTACAGGTAAGAGAAAAACTCCCAAATAAAACAGGGTACCCATTAGAGATGGGTCACCTGCTAGCACTCTGTAATGACTATAGAGAATGAAGAGAACAGAGAGTATAGCTTAAATCAAAGAGTATATATTTATTTAAAGAGTTGATATGGAGGACAGATATGAGTGGCAGGGAGCCCTCAAAAACAGCAGTTGGTACATTACAAGTTATATGACCAAATTACAGGTACATATCTGGACATTGGCATGTATATGAGCAATGCAAGTAATTACAGAAACAGAGTACATATATCAGCTCAAAAGAGACCAACAGGATATACGTTATCTAGTTACACAGGTTCTTTGTATACATACATGAATCATAGCTCGTCAGCTATGACTAAACAGATAACACAGTGGTCATCAGTAATTAACAAGATCCCTTATGACAAAACATATAACCATCAATGATAAGAAGTACTTCTATATCCTGCAGCTTGCAAGATGATAAACTCTATATGCCAATAGTTACCACTACTGTAAGAGGGCGCCCAGGGCAGGGAAGGTCAGGGGAGTGAACCCCAAAGCTTTTCGCTGCGCTGGGTAGCCCCTATGGCCGCTTCATCAGGGCGCCCTCTTACAGTAGTGGTAATTATTGGCATATAGAGTTTATCATCTTGCAAGCTGCAGGATATAGAAGTACTTCTTATCAAGAAAAAAAACGGCATGGGGCTTCGCCGCATTTTTCTTTGCCAGCCAGGTACAACTAGGCAGCTGGGAGCTGCCATCCACCCCCAACTACCTAGGTGTACCTCGCTGACAAGAAAAAAAATGGCGTGGGGCTTCGCCGCATTTTTCTTTGCCAGCCAGGTACAACTAGGCAGCTGAGGGCTGGAATCCCCAGCGTAGGGAGGCCCAAGCGTTCTGAGCCACCCCCGCTGAGAATTGCAGCTCGCAGCCGCCCCAGAAAATTGCGCATTTATAGAAGCGCAATATTCTGGAGCTGTACCCAGCTCTTCCAGCTGCCCTGTGGCGGTGGCAGACTGGGTAATAAGGGGTTAATGCCACCTTTCTTTTAGCACCTGGCACTAAGCCCGAGATTTATAATGTCGTGCCAATGTTAGACACGGCCATTATGAATCTCTATTTAGTAGTAAAGAAGACACAACACCGAGAAAATTTTTTTTATTACAACAAAAAACACAAATACGTATTTTGACTCCATCTTTATTACTCCCACATACCGATCCAGGATCCTGGTAGAGGTCCGTCCGTTAGTGAAGATTCCCTAAAAATTATATTTGAAGGCTCGTGCAGTGAAGGGGGCGATTCATGGTCTGTGTCACCTGAGATCGGATAAAACAATGTGTTTCTCTGACCTCATGTGAAACTTCCCACTTCACAGCGTGACCCACATAGAGTGAGTTTTCTGTTACCGATGTGAACAGGGTGACATCAGTGTAGATCACCTGAGGTCAGATAGAGTGACAAGGATTAACTCTGACTTCAGGTAAAGTTTACTGCGTCACCCAGGTCCCAGCGTTACACAAAACTCACAGACCCTCTCACCCTCAGTCTCTCTCTCTACAAAATATATATACATATATATATATATATATATATACACACACACAAGTATATATATATATATATATACACATGCACATATATACATAGATAATGTGTGTATATTGATATGTATGTCTGTATACACAGCTATGTATTTATACATATATATATATATATACACACAAGTGTATAGATGGATCATATATATACTGCATATATACAGTGGATGCATCTATATATAATATATATATATATATATATATATATAGTATATATCTATATATAATATAGATTATGCATCTACTGTATATATACAGTATATATGTGATGCCTCTATACACTTGTATATATATATATTGAGACTTATCATATCTATAGATGCACCATCATATATTATATATATATATATATATATATACTAGCTGTGAGCCCGATGCAAATGCATCGGGATTCTAGAACGTGCGTTAATTAGATTATAGTAGCTATATTATTTTTTTTTTTATTTATTTTTTTTTATTTCCAATTTTTTTGAATAACTTAATGTTATGAATATTTTATTTATTAGTTTTATTTTATTAGAATTAGTTAATGTTATGAATTTTTATATGGAATATATTTTTTTTATTATTTATGATTTTATTATTGTAATTATTTATTATAGAATATTTTTAGAATATTATTTTTTTTTTATTTTAATTGGTTTTTTTTTTGAGTAATTTGAATTTCTTAGAATTAGTTAATGTTATTAATATTTTAATTATATATATATTTTTTTTTAATTTTGATTTATTTTAATATTTATTATTTTTATTATTTGTATATTAATTTTTTATTTTAATGAAATTTATTTGTATTAGATTATTTTTTTTAATTTAAATTAGTTAATTTAATTAATATATTAATTTTATATATTATTATTATTTTTTTTTTTATTTTATTGGGGGGGTGTGAATACTTTTTGGGGGGTGTAAGGACTTTTTGGGGGGGTTGAATACTTTTTGGGGGGGTTGAATACTTTTTGGGGGGTGTGAATACTTTTTGGGGGTTGAATACTTTTTTGGGGGGGTGTGAATACTTTTTGGGGGGGTGTGAATAGTTTTTGGGGGTGTGTGAATAGTTTTTGGGGGGGTGTGAATAGTTTTTGGGGGGGTTCAATACTTTTTGGGGGGGTGTGAATACTTTTTGGGGGGTGTGAATACTTTTTGGGGCTGAGTGCTCGCAATGGCCGCGAAGTGGGCATTGCGAGTCGCTGGCCGAAAATCGAACCAGAGGCTCGGCCACAAAGTTAGCGATTTACCGCTCAGGCAGCGACTCGCGCTACATGAGCGGTAAATCGCTAACTTTGTGGCCGAGCCTCTGGTTCTATTTTCGGCCAGCGACTCGCAATGGCCGCTTCGCGGCCATTGCTCGCGCTCAGCCAGCGACTCGCAATGGCCTCGCGGCCATTGCTCGCGCAGGCCAACTGGTGACGTCACAGAGTGACATAGCCACGGTCTTTTCGGGGTCCGACACGGAAGTGCCTACGGCAATTATATAGTAGATATATATATCAGTACGATGGTATATGGTGGTAATTAGAGCACATGTATAGCAGCACTATAGTATATGGCGGTAGATTATAGTAAATGTATAGCAGCACTATAGTATATGGCGGTACATTACAGTACATGTATAGCAGTGCTATGGTATATGGCGGTGCATTATAGTAAATGTATAGCAGCACTATAGTATATGGCGGTACATTACAGTACATGTATAGCAGTGCTATGGTATATGGCGGTACATTAGAGTACATGTATAGCAGCGCTATGGTATATGGCAGTACATTATAGTAAATGTATAGCAGCACTATAGTATATGGCGGTACATTACAGTACATGTATAGCAGTGCTATGGTATATGGCGGTACATTACAGTACATGTATAGCAGCACTATGGTATATGGCAGTACATTATAGCACATGTATAGCAGCACTATGGTATATGGCAATACTGCGGTCACCGCGGTCCCCCACTCCTCCTGGCCCCCGGTTGTCCACAGTAAAATTAAAAAAATCCTCAGTGAGGATACTCACCTGTCCGGCGGCTTGCTCCACCTCCGCCTTGTAGGTCCTACAGGCCTTTAGGACCTGTAGTTGCCTGGGCAAGCGATCAGCTGAGGAGGGGGGGCAGGATTGTGTTGGGGGGGATGAATGAAGCGAGCGGGGCAGAATGAGCGAGCGGGCGGATGGGCGAGGGCAGGATGGAGCGAGCGGGGCAGGATGGAGCGGAGGGGGCAGGATGGAGCGGGGGGCAGATGGAGGGGGCAGGATGGAGCGGGAGGGGGCAGGATGGAGGGGGGGAACAGGATGAAGCCGGGGGAAACAGGATGAAGCCGGGGGAAACAGGATGGCGGACAGAGGAGGGGGGAACAGGATGGAGCCGGGGGGAACAGGATGGAGCGGGGCAACAGGATGGAGGCGGGGCAACAGGATGGAGGCGGGGCAACAGGATGGAGGCGGGGGAGGGGGGCGGCAGGATGGAGCGAGCAGGGCAGGATGGAGGCGGGGGAGCAAGAAGAGCGGGGGGCAGGATGGATTGAGCGGGGCAGGATGGAGGCGGAGGAGCAGGATGAAGCCGAAGGGGCAGGATTGAGCAGATGAGCAGAATGGAGCAAGCGGGGCCAGATGAGTAAGCGTGAGGGCAGGATGGAGGCAGGGGAGCAAGAACAGCGGGGGTGAGGATGGAGCGAGCAGGGCAGGATGGAGTGAACGGGGCAGGAAGTAGTGAGTGGGGCAGGAAGGAGCAAGGGGGGCAGGATGGTGGGTGGGGGGGCAGGATGGTGGGTGGCGGAGCAGGATGGAGGGGGCAGGGCAGAATGGAGGCGGAGGGGCAGGATGGAGGCGGAGGGGCAGGATGGAGGCGGAGGGGCAGGATGGAGCCGGAGGGGCAGGATGGAGCCGGAGGGGCAGGATGGAGTCGGAGGGGCAGGATGGAGTCGGAGGGGCAGGATGGACGGAGCGAGGCAGGATGGAGAAGGCAGGGCAGGATGGAGAAGCGGGCAGGATGGAGAGGCAGGGCAGGATGGAGACGGCAGGATGGAGACGGCAGGGCAGATGAGAGGCAGGATGGAACGGCAGGGCAGGTGGGGCAGGGGGGGGCGGGGGGAGGGGGGCGGGGAGGATGAGGCGGGGGGAAGGATGTTGGCGGGGGGTGAGGATGGTGGGGGTGGTGGGTCGGGGGGCAGGATGGTGTTGGGTGGGGCAGGATGGATAGGGGGGGCAGGATGGAGGCGCTCCTCCTGACCCCCTCCGCTCCCCGTGGCACCCGTCCCTCTGGGCCTCCAGTCTCTGCGGCCCCCCTCCCTCTGGGGCTGCACACCCCCCTCCCCCCTCCTTCATGGTGATAATAAAACTAAAAAAACCTCAGTGAGGATACTTACCCTGCGGCGGCTCGCACCACCCGTCTTGTAGGTGGCAGGACAGGACCTGTCGTTGGCTGGGAAACCGATCTGCTGGGGGTCAGTGGGCAAAGCGAGCGTCAGTGGGCAGAGTGGGGGATGAGTGGGAAGAGCAGGGGTTAGTGGGCAGAGTCATTGGGCAGAGCAGGGGTCAGTGGGCAGAGCTGGGGTCTGTGGGCAGAGCTGGGGTCAGTGGGCAGAGCTGGGGTCAGTGGGCAGAGCTGGGGTCAGTGGGCATGGTCAGTAGCCAGAGGGGGGGGGGGTAAGTGGGCAGAGCAGGGTCAGTGGGCAGAGCGGGGGTGAGTGGGCAGAGTGGGGGGTGAATGGGCAGAGCAGGGTCAGTGAGCAGGATTTGGGGGTCAGTGGTCAGAGCAGGGTCATAGCGGGGGTCAGTGGTCAGAGCAGGGGTTAGTGGGCAGAGTGATTGGGCAGAGCAGGGGTCAGTGGGCACAGTCAGTAGGCACAGCAGGGGTTAGTGGGAAAAATCAGTGGGCAGAGCAGGGGTGAGTGAGCAGAGCAGGGGTGAGTGGGCAGAGCGGGGGTGAGTGGGCAGAGCAGGGTTTAGTGGGCATAGCAAGGGTTATTGGGCACAGTCAGTGGGCAGAGCAGGGGTTAGTGGGCAGAGCGGCGGTCAGTGGGCACAGTGAGTGGGCAGAAAAGGGTCAGTGGGTAGAGCATGGGTGAGTGGGCACGGTCAGTTGGCAGAGCAGGGGTCAGTGGGCATGGTGAAAGGGCAGAGCGGGGGGTGAGTGAACAGAGGGTGGTCAGTGGGCAGAGCAGGGTCAGTGGTAAAAGCAGGGGTGAGTGGGCAGAGTGGGAGTAAATGAGCAGAGCAGGGTCAGTAGGCAGTGTGAGGGGTCAGTGGGCAGAGCATGGTCAGTGGGCAGTGTGAGGGGTAAGTGGGCATAGCATGTTCAGTGGGCAGTGTGAGGCGTGAGTGGGCAGTGTGAGGGGTCAGTGGGCAGTGTGAGGGGTGAGTGGTCAGAGCAGGGTCAGTGGGCAGAGCAGGGTCAGTGTGAGGGGTGAGTGGGCAGAGCAGGGTCAGTGGGGTGTGTGAGGGGTGAGTGGGCAGAGCAGGGTGAGTGGGCAGTGTGAGTGGTCAGTGAGCAGAGCAGGGTCAGTGGGCAGAGCAGGGTGAGTGGGCATTGAGGGGTCAGTGGGCAGAGCATGTTCAGTGGGCAGAGGAGGGTCAGTGGGCAGTGTGAGGGGTCAGTGGGCAGTGAGGGGTGAGTGGGCAGAGCATGGTGAGTGGGCAGAGCAGGATGAGTGGCCAGTGTGAGGGGTCAGTGGGCCGAGCAGGGTGAGTGGGCAGAGCATGGTCAGTGGGCATAGTGGGGGTGAGTGGGCAGAGAGGGGGTGAGTGGGCAGAGAGGGGGTCAGTGGGCAGAGCAGGGTCAGTGGTCAGAGTGGGGGTGAATGGGCAGAGCAGGGTCAGAGAGGGGGTCAGTGTGCAGAGTGGGGGTGAGGGGGCAGAGAGGGGGTCAGGGGGAAGAGTAGGGGGGTGAGTGGGCAGAGTGGGGGTGAGTGGGCAGAGCAGGATGAGTGGGCAGAGCAGGGTGAGTGGGCAGAGTGTGGGTGAGGGGGCAGAGAGGGGGTGAGGGGGCAGAGTAGGGGGGTGAGTGGGCAGAGTTTGGGGTGAGTGGGCAGAGTGGGAGTCAGTGGTCAGAGTGGGGGTCAGTGGGCAGAGTGGGGGTGAGGGGGGCAGAGAGGGGGTGAGGGGTAAGAGTTGGTGGGTGAGTGTGCAGAGTTTGGGGGTCAGTGGTCAGAGTGGGGGTCAGTGGTCAGAGTGGGGGTCAGTGGTCAGAGTGGGGGTCAGTGGTCAGAGTGGGGGTCAGTGGTCAGAGTGGGGGTCAGTGTGCAGAGTGGGGGTGAGGGGGGCAGAGAGGGGGTGAGGGGGAAGAGTAGGGGGGTGAGTGGGCAGAGTGGGGGTGAGGGGGGCAGAGAGGGGGTGAGGGGTAAGAGTTGGTGGGTGAGTGTGCAGAGTTTGGGGGTCAGTGGTCAGAGTGGGGGTCAGTGGTCAGAGTGGGGGTCAGTGGTCAGAGTGGGGGTCAGTGGTCAGAGTGGGGGTCAGTGTGCAGAGTGGGGGTGAGGGGGGCAGAGAGGGGGTGAGGGGGAAGAGTAGGGGGGTGAGTGGGCAGAGTGGGGGTCAGTGGTCAGAGTGGGGGTCAGTGGGCAGAGCAGGGTCAGGGGCATAGTGGGGGTCAGTGTGCAGAGTGGGGGTGAGGGGGGCAGAGAGGGGGTGAGGGGAAGAGTAGGGGGGTGAGTGGGCAGAGTTTGGGGGTCAGTGGGCAGAGTGGGGGTCAGTGGTCAGAGTGGGGGTCAGTGGGCAGAGCAGGGTCAGAGTGGGGGTCAGTGTGCAGAGTGGGGGTCAGTGTGCAGAGTGGGGGTCAGTGTGCAGAGTGGGGGTGAGGGGGAAGAGTTGGTGGGTGAGTGGGCAGAGTGGGGGTGAGTGGTCAGAGTGGGGGTCAGGGGCAGAGTGGGGGTGAGTAGGCAGAGCAGGGTCAGGGGCAGAGTGGGGGTCAGTGTGCAGCGCAGGGGGATGAGTAGGCAGAGTAGGTTAGATCGGAACAGGACCTTTGATGACGTCACGATCATGTGATCTGTGACTCCACCCATCATCGTGACGTCATCAGAGGTCCTCAAGCAGGATGAAGAGAGATCGCGTCTGGCTGGAAGGAGCTGTGGTAAGAGGCCGGGGGGGGGTGACCGGACAGTGGAGGGGGTCTGTGCTGACGTGGGGGGGGGTGACCGGAGAGTGTGGGGGGGGGGGCGATCGG
The DNA here is from genome assembly GCA_033576535.1 of Allobates femoralis. NCBI lineage: Eukaryota > Metazoa > Chordata > Amphibia > Anura > Aromobatidae > Allobates > Allobates femoralis. The sequence continues at coordinate 372,848,308 of JARQOC010000002.1, forward strand.
GGAGCGGAGGGGCAGTGGTGATAGGCTGGGGGTGACCGGGCAGTGGAGGATGGCTATGGTGACAGGCAGGGGGGTGATGGGGCAGCGGGGGGAAGTGTTGTGACAGGCGGGGGTGAGCGGGCAGTGGAGGATGGCTATGGTGACAGGCAGGGGGGTGATGGGGCAGGCAGCGCGGGCAGGAGGAGGATCATCACTATTAATATGTGTGCTGACAGCGGCGACGGCTCGCAATGGCCGCTTCGCGGCCAATGCTTCGCCGTGATGACGTCACAGAGTGTGACATAGCCACGGCACGTCGGGGGCCGACATGAAAATGCCTTCGGCAATTATACAGTAGATACACTATATATTAGCTGCATCCACTTTATATATACAGTATATATATGACGCATCTAGAGATATGATGCATCTATACACTTGGGTATATATATATATATATATATATATATATATATATATATATATTTTCACCATATCTATAGATGCACCATGTATATATACTCTGTATACATACAATAGATATTTTATATATATATGCACACACACACACATATATATATATATATATATATATACACATGCACACACACACACATATATATAATCTAACTATATATATATGTGCATCTATATATATATAGATGCACATATGAAATATGCCTAATCAAAGTGAGTATATATATGTGTGTGTAATCCATATATACATGTGGATTACACACACATATATATGTGCTGGTGTTCGAGGGGGGCGCCGATACTCACCTTCCGAAGACGCCGATCGTTGCCTAGCGACGCCGGGACTCGGCTTCGGCTTCTCCTGCCGCACTGCGCATGCGCGGGCCGGAAATGACTCGGTCGCCGGCCTAGCGTCATGAAGAGCGGGGCGGGAAGATTTCAATGGGCTCCCCCACTCTTCAAATCGATAATGCCGCCCATTAGGGCGTTAGGAAGGGTGCGAGGCGGGGGGAGCGCGGCTCTGGGGACACCGCCCTCCTGACAAGAACGCCCCAATGTCACAGAAACTGTAAGTTTATAAAGTCTTTTATTCATCTTCTATAAAGCCATATTAGGTCAGGCAGGGATGGTTAGGGAGCTAGTTAGGGTCTGTAGGGGCAGGTAGTGATAGTTTAGGGGCCATAGATTAGGTGACAGGTTCCCTTTAAATCTCTCCAACAGCAAGGGGCTGATTTTCTGGCTCCCAGTCGTCCTCATTCAGAGTCCTGGCAGGTGGATGTGTTAATGGCATGAGAAAGGTCAGGCGGGAGATCACAATGGCTCTATTGATCTGAGTCCAAGTCTTGGGGAAGTCACCTAGTACAGTGTGGACCATTTCTTCCTTTGCTGGTTTGGGTGTGGCTATGGTCAGGGGTTTGTCTTGGGTCTTCAGCTGCTCACGGCATCTTTTCACGTGATCCCTGGAGATGGTGGCTGAGGTTTCTCCCCCATCTTTGCTGATCACGCAAACTTTCTGTGTATCAAGTTGAGAAGGCATCACAGTGTAGGGCTCTGTCTCCCACTGGTCATCTAAGTTGTGAATTCGTCGTTTTTGCTTGAGGACGTTCTCCTGGTACCAGGGGGTCAGCTGGGGCATTCTGCTTGTACAGTCTTTCTTGCTTCTCCCTCGCCTGGGTCAGGTTCCTCTCAAAACAGTCTTGTCCTTGGCGATATCTCTGATGGCGCTCAGTGTCGTAGTCCCATCTTTGGGAAGTTGTTTTCAGGGGTTAGGATCCCCATTTCTAGATCGATAGGCAGTTTTTTAGGTCTGGCTCTCATCAGGTAGGCAGGCCTGAAGTTGGTGTAATTCACTGGGATGTTGTTGTACAAGTCTACTAGATCTGGCAGTTTCTCACGCCACATGTTCCTCTCTTCTAGTGGAAGTGTCTTCAGTAAATCTATCACTACCTGGTTCATCTTCTCGCACAAGCCGTTCGTCTACAGATGGTACGGCGTGATCCTAATCTTATTACATCAATAGAGGCTACAGAATTATTGAAGCACTTCAGCCTCAAAGGCCGGGCCTTGGTCTTTCAATACCTGGTCTGGGTAGTCATGGGGTCTTCAGAAGTGCGTCTGGAAGGCTCGTGCTGTGGTCTTCGCAGTCAGGTCCTTCACGGGCATCACCACCAGGAACCGAGAGTAGTGGTCCACGATAGTGAGGGCATAGACATAGCCAGACCGGCTTAAGGTCAGCTTCAGGTGGTCCAAAGCTACTATCTCCAGGAGCTGTCTGGTGACAATGGGTTGCAACGAGGCCTGCTGGCTGACACTATATTTCCTGCGGAGGCTGCAAGGGCCGCAGTTCCTATACCATGACTCGATGGTTGTCCTCATACCGACCCAGTAGAACCTTTGACGTAGTAACACCTCCAGTTTCTTCCATCCGAAGTGGCCGGCTCAATCATGGTAGGCCTCCAGGACCATATGGGCATCTCCATTCAGAACTATAATTTGCCACACTAGCTCGTGGGTCCTAGGGTTAGTGTATCGCCTGCACAGCTTACCGGCATGGATGAACAGTCTGCCTCTCTCCTTCCACAGGTGCTGTGCCTCCGCCGGGGCTTCTGGCTCTGTGTCAATGTACCCAGATTACTGGAGAGCATGATACTACGCCTTTCAGTAAGGTGCAGAACCACTGTGGCAACCAAACCAAAGGAGCGCCACAGATACACAGCTGCTGGTAACATTTTTGTGATGACAACTCGACGCTCCCCAGGTTGGAAGTGTAGAAAAGCTTCTTTTGATACTCCAGCATGCATGTGTCCCTTTCCAGCGTGGGAAGCATATGGCCAAATTTACTCTTGTACCGGGGATCTAACAGTGTAACAGCCAAGTAGTCAGCATTACTTTAGATCCTAACAATCTGAGGATCATGTTGCAAATAGTGCAGCAAGAAGGCACTTATGTGTCTTGTGCATCACTAAGGCACAAGTCCTTGTTGTGTTGGTGGCAGAAGGGTAACATTCCTGTTGCTTCCTCCGCCCTCTCCCGCCAACCTCGCACAACAGAAATGTGATCAATATTTTCCTCATTTGCTGAGACTTCCAAGTCCATCACTTCTTCCTCCTCCATTTCTTTATCAGCTCCCACATCTTCATTAACAGTTTGGTTGCTACCATGATCCTTTCTCGATCTCTCTACTCCACCCTCGCATGCCACCTGTCTCTGTGCTGATGACAGTCCGGACCTTTCAAATCTTGTTATCCCTTTCACATACAGTGCCTACAAGTAGTATTGAACCCCCTGCAGATTTAGCTGGTTTGATAAGATGCCAATAAGTTAGAGCCTTCAAACTGCAAACGAGAGAAGGATTTATTAACAGAAGCATAAATCTTACAAACCAAAAAGTCATGATGCTCAGTTGAATTTTTATAAATTTTAAACATAAAAGTGTGGGTCAATTATTATTCAACCCCTATGTTTAATATTTTGTGGAATAACCCTTGTTTGCAATTACAGCTAATAATCGTCTTTTATAAGACCTGATCAGGCCGGCACATGTCTCTGGAGTTATCTTGGCCCACTCCTCCATGCAGATCTTCTCCAAGTTATCTAGGTTCTTTGGGTGTCTCATGTGGACTTTAATCTTGAGCTCCTTCCACAAGTTTTCAATTGGGTTAAGGTCAGGAGACTGACTAGGCCACTCCAACACCTTGATTTTTTCCCTCTTGAACCAGGCCTTGGTTTTCTTGGCTGTGTGCTTTGGGTCGTTGTCTTGTTGGAAGATGAAATTACGACCCATCTTAAGATCCTTGATGGAGGAGCGGAGGTTCTTGGCTAAAATCTCCAGGTAGGCCGTGCTATCCATCTTCCCATGGATGCGGACCAGATGGCCAGGCCCCTTGGCTGAGAAACAGCCCCACAGCATGATGCTGCCACCACCATGCTTGACTTTAGGGATGGTATTCTTGGGGTCGTATGCAGTGCCATCCAGTCTCCAAACGTCACGTGTGTGGTTGGCACCAAAGATCTCGATCTTGGTCTCATCAGACCATAGAACCTTGAACCAGTCTGTCTCAGAGTCCTCCAAGTGATCATGAGCAAACTGTAGACGAGCCTTGACATGACGCTTTGAAAGTAAAGGAACCTTACGAGCTCGTCTGGAATGGAGACCATTGCGGTGGAGTACGTAACTTATTGTATTGACTGAAACCAATGTCCCCACTGCCATGAGATCTTCCCGGAGCTCCTTCCTTGTTGTCCTTGGGTTAGCCTTGACTTTTCGGACAAGCCTGGGAGGAAACTTTCAAAGGCTGTCCAGGCCGTGGAAGGCTAACATTAGTTCCATAAGCCTTCCACTTCCGGATGATGCTCCCAACAGTGGAGACAGGTAGGCCCAACTCCTTGGAAAGGGTTTTGTACCCCTTGCCAGCCTTGTGACCCTCCACGATCTTGTCTCTGATGGCCTTGGAATGCTCCTTTGTCTTTCCCATGTTGACCATGTATGAGTGCTGTTCACAAGTTTGGGGAGGGTCTCAAATAGTCAGAAAAGGCTGGCAAAAGAGATAATTAATCCACACATGTGAAGCTCATTAAGCTCATTGTTATTTGTGCCTGAACTACTTCTTAATACTTTAGGGGGACCAAACAGAAGGCTGGTGGTTTGAGGGGTTGAATAATAAATGACCCTCTGAATTAACTTTTAACGCTTTAAAAAAAAAAAAAAAAGAAAAAAAAAATGTATTGTGGCACTGCATTTCCCACTTCCAGGCTGATCTACAGTCCAAATGTCACAATGCCAAGTTAATTCCGCATGTGTCAACCAGCTACATCTGCAGGGGGTTGAATACTACTTGTAGGCACTGTATGCCTCCTCCTCTATTTACTCCTCATCTTCTTGGACCACCACCTGACTCCGTGTACTGATCAAAGTGTGCTCCAGCATGATTATGAAGATCAGAATAGTCATGCTGATAATAAGCATAGTCAGCACTAAACATCTTAGAGGCCATTTCAAAAGTGTGCAAAAGGGTGCAGAGGTCCTTAATCTTTGACCACTCCAGCAGCGTGATTTGCTTCACCTCAGGGCAAGGCCCAGGCTATACGCCATGACATACTGTATGACATACTGCTGCTGCCACAGTCACTGCAACATGTGTAGAGTAGAATTCCATCATGTCTGCACATCACATATCCGGCAGTTAACTGGCAGGCCGAAAGATATGTGTGGCAATATATTGATTCTTTGATAGGGTGTTGATCCAGGGAACTAGTCTGATTGCCATATCTGGAGTCAGGAAGGAATTTTTTCCCCCAATGTGGAGCTTAGTGTTGCCACATGGGTTTTTTTGCCTTCCTCTGGATAAACATGTTAGGCTATGGGTTGAACTAGATGGACTTAAAGTCTTCCTTCAACCTTAAAAACTATGTTACTAATTATGATGTAAGTTGTTGAGCCACAGAGTGCAAATGGTGGAAGGGAGCACACAGTGACCATGCCCTCTGCAGCAGTGTATCTAGGTTGGGATAGTGGCCTAGAAATTGCTGGACGAACAAGTTCCGGATGTGAGCCATACAAGGCATGTGTGTGACCTTGCCCGACTGTAGGGCAGACCTCAGGTTGGCAGCGTTGTCGCACATGGCCTTCACTGGCTGCAGGTTCAGTGGAGACAGCAATTGATCAAACTCAGTCTTCAAAGCTGACCACAACTCCTCAGCTGTGTGACTCACATTTCCCAGGCATTTTAATGTAAACACAGTCTGATGGCGTATAGCCCAGCTGGCAGCGAAGTAAGGAGGTGTGTTGGATTCCTTCTGCACAGTTAGAATGCGTGTCACATTAACCGAGAGGTTTTTCGGCACAGGTGGAGGCTCTAAAAGAGGTGAAAGAGGCAGAGCAAGTGGAGGAACTGGTGGATACGGAGGTTTTACCCCCAAGCTGTGGGAATGTGAAGACATGTACAGCAGCCCCTTTCCTGCAGCCACCAGAGTCACCCAGTGCCCAGTGAGTAACATGAAATGCCCCTGGCCATGCTTAGTCATCCACGTTTCAGTGGTGAAATGCACTCTCTCACACACCGAGTTTCTCAAAGAAGCAGTGATGTTGTCTGTGTCATGCTGTTGTAGCTCAGACACAGCTTTCTTCGAGAAATAATGGCGAATGGGCATCTGGTAATGGTGCCACTGCAATGGGCATGAGCTTTTGAAGACCCTCTGCATCCACCAGGCCGAAAGACAACATTTTCGTGGCCAGCAGCTTGGAGATGTTGAAATTCAAGCTCTGATCTTTGACATGGGTAGGAGGAAATGGTCATTTACTTGACCTCATATACCGAACCAAGAACTGGCTGCGGTGCTGAGGCAGGGTGGAGTATTGTGTAACAGACGAACTGCTGAACTCTGAGGGAGGTGCAGGCAGAGATATTATGTTGCCTTCATAAAGAGGTGGTGCTCTCAATGTCTGACAGCGCTCAAAACCAGCAGGTGTGTGCACTTCCAAAACAGCTGATGTCCTATCAATCACACTGACTGCTGCGGGTAAAGAGGCCAAAGGCCTGTGAGACAACAGTCCCCACACTCACAGAGGATCAAGAAGCTACAGATGCACTTGACAGGGAGTTCAGTGGTTGACTAGGCCCGCTAAGTTACATTGTAGCACAATAAGCTTCCCACTCTAACTTATGCTGCATGTCCATGTGACAGTTCATGCATGAAGTACTCAAGTTAATAATTTTTTTGCCTCTGCTCAGTTTTTACTTACAAATTTGGCAGATAACATGAGTTGGGTCATCTTACACAATCTGAAAGAAGGCCAAGGCTAGGCAAGGCTTCGCACCCATGCTATGTACAGAATCGCCACAGCTTCTGCTCAGAGGCATATCTGTGGCTGAGGACACAGTGCTTGGTGTGCTTGCAGCACTCCGTCTCTTTCCAGAAAACCACACCCTAACCTTGTCAGTTTCGCTGCCGTGACAACTCCAAAACACACCAAACATAACATAGTTGATCAACTCACACCACCAAGCATTCTCAGGCCATTCCCCCTCAACAATCCTGAACCCAACCAAAACAAGGGCAGGCGGGCGGGAAACTGTCCTGGCTTTCCCCCGTAATTGAAGTGAGGGCTACTTCCTCCTCTCCACCCTATACAGACCCCTTCTAGCTCCCCCTCTTCCTACTTTAGCCCTAGCCCTCAACCAATGTGCTCCCTCTGCATGTTTACAAATCCCCCCCAGATATACCATCTAACTCCCTCCCTCCCTGAATGTCATGAGGCCATTCCACCTTAGAGGTTCCCTGGCCTTTCTTGACAGTCGAGGGAGGATTTCCCGGTTTTTAATAGACCAAACTCCATCTGAAAACACTTTGCAATTCTTAAATAATGACATAATACTGCTAGTGACTTAGTTAAACAATTTTCACAACAGCAGCCTTTATTGCCTATTGTTTACAGACTAATAAGAACCAACGGGTACACCGTCCAATGGGCGTGCCAACTTAAAACAATAGGCACCCCACATATCACACATGGATAGGTCCAGTCCAGAAGCCTCCTAAACTTCTTGTCCCTGGCCGCAACACACCGACCCCAGGGGAGGGGTATTGATAACCAAGAACCAATACCCCAACCTTGCAGAACCCTGTGCCTGCAAGGTACTTGTAACCGGAGCCACTATACCTTCCAAGTGGCTCCCCTCCCAAATATTAGTGAAGATTCACTCCTCTGGACCAGACCTACCTCCGCCACAGGACAGGCAAAGTGACCCCTTACTTGGCCTGGACCTGCCACACACCAAGCGCTTGTTCCATGCCTTCTCGCAAGCCCAACATCCATAAATCCATACCTATATCATTCACATGCACTCGATCTGCCTTCATATATTCTCGAGAGGACGCCTCCAACTCTCTGTGTTGCCCCACAATCCACCATTATGTGCAACCAACACTGCCACCGCCTTATTCACTTTCCCTCTCGGCTTGTTAATTTTGTCTAGTGACCTCACAAAAATGTCCACCTACCAAACGCCACAAAATCTGACCATACCACAATCAGACCTGGGTGAGAGCACCATAACCTAATAAGTCCCAGCTTATGTCTCTAATCAATTCACAAGACACACTCACCCCCAAATCATTCCCTCAAAATGCCAAACCAGCACATCTGGGGGCAGATTGACCGTGCAGAAGTATTCAAATTTGGGTAATTACGTTCCCCAGTTCATACCCTGCTGTCCCAGCCATTTCACCCCTGCCACAGGTTGGTCCAATTATAACTGGCGCCCATCCAGACGAACATCTGCTCGACGAGCCCCCCAAAGAAAACGTACAAGCGCCCCAGGATCCATATTAAACAGGGGCCTGGATAAACAAAAAATTCTGAAAACAATCCAAAACATTCACATAACTACAATTATAACAACACGTGACCCGCCAACAAGCCTACCCCCCCATTTTATACCTCCCAGATAGCGCTGGGCTTAGACCCCCACTAACCCGCTATCCAGAAAGCAGATGAGGCCGAACATACAAATGAAAGCAAAACGATTCCCACCTTCCAATCCTCCGTACCACATCATCTCCCAACCCCCAACGGGAAGCCTCTGTCGCCACCCCAAACTGAAAGGAATGCGTGCTGTATTCATCTGGCCGCTCTTCAATCCACCACAAATCATCTCTCAAAAGAGCGCCAAATGAAATCCGGACAAAAAGTAATCGTCCCTATGCCTCAAAATTGAACCCGGCAACCACCCCTAAGCAACAAAAAACGCCGTAACCTCCTCACTGGACACATTCGACTTTCCGCCAGGGAAAACATCACATACAACCACCCTTGCCCCCACTTGGTCTACCTTCTACCTTCATTTACCGAACTCCATACCACCTCCCAACACTCCACTAACCTCTCCACCAATTCAACTGAAAGCGCTTGCTGACCATCTCTCTCACGGACCCCTTTTTTTAAATTCCCTCAAAGCCTGGCGAACCCTAAAATCCTTTCTCGCATCCTGTTTTGTCCAGCAGCTGAAACCTAAAAAGACGAGTGTTGCCACTCCCTGCGACTCCGCAGAAGCAGACCACCCGTCTACAAAATTGTCTCCAATATATGCCTGAACCTCGCACATACCACCACCCTCACGCAGTGTACCCGAAAAATCCTCCCACTCCTGCCACACTCTGACATATCGGCACCAGGTAGCCTCAGCTTCCGATCTGCAAATCAACTCCCCCACAATTACGTTACCAGCCTCCATAAACCGTCCGGACACTGCAGACCCGCCTCATCTGCCCAAGGCACTAGCTCTCAAAACCTGCAAAACTAAAAACCGGGAAAGCGCGTTAGCCACAAAACTGGAAACACCCAGAACGTACTAAGTCACCACCTGAATATTCCACTGCAAACGACGCAGGATCAAATGTCGCAGATAGGCCACAACTGGTGGCGACTTCACTGACAAGGAATTAATTGCATAAACGACTACAACATTGCCACAATAAAAACAAAACTTCCTATCAGCAAATTCCTGCCCCCACTACTCCACAGCTACCACAATGGGAAAGATTTCCAATAGCCCTAGATTCCGCACTAGGCCCTGCTCCCACCGTGATTCCGGCCACTCACCCCAGCACCAATGCCCCCTGAAAAAAAAGGCACAAAAACGCAGTGAACCTGCCGCATCCGTGTACCATTGTAACACACTGTTAGGTACCACCTTTGGAGCCATAACGGGCGCCCATTGTACTCCTTTCAGAAATACTTCCCAAACTCTCAAGTCCTTCTTAATCTCTCTAGTAATGCGAACAAAATGCATTGGGCATGTCTTGCTCACCATAGCAAACGCCAACTATCTGGCCAAAAAACTCGACCCCTCGTCATAATTCTACACGCAAAATTAAGTTTGCCCAGCAACGATTGAACCACCCTGAGCCGAACCGCTTGGCCCCTCGCACCTCCGACCCTGAGTGCCTCAAATCCACAAATTTATCATCAGGAAGCCGACATCCTTTTCGCAACACCGTAACCAGACCTTCTGTTTCGTTCCATGCCAACGGAATACCAAACCAGCCTACAACCGTCTGCAAAGTCAACAACAAACTCGCATAACAGAGGAACCAGCTGGCTCTACACAGAAAAATCATCGCAGTAATGGATTATAGAATCCATTCCCGACACAACCCTCACAACCCAGTCTACAAAAGAACTAAAGGTTTCCAAGTAAGAACAAGAAATTGAACAGCCCATCGGCAAACAACGATCAATATAAAAAATGCTCCCCCACATGCAACTCAGTAAGTGCTGGCTCTCCGGAAGCACCGGCAACAATCAAAACGCTGATTCCACATCCGACTTAACCATCACTGCCTCCTAACCTGCCATTTTTTAACATCTCCACCGCCCTGTCAAATGACACATAACACACTGCCAACTGCAGCACGATGCCATCATTAACCGACGCACCCGCTGGGAGCGACCAGTAATGAATCAACTGAAATTTGTTCGGCTCCTTCCTCAGACCCACCCACAATGGAGACACTCTTAAATCCGCACAAGGCGGATCCCGAAAGGGACCCGCCATCGGCCCCACTCTACCTCCATCCTCACCTTTGACTCCACCACAGTCAGATGAGCCCGCAAGTTCCTTGGCCTCAACCAACCCCCAGCAGTGTCAGATGGGATACGAAAACCGAACAAAAAACAGAATGGAATAACTTGGCGGCCTCAACATAAGGGTACCTATTGAGAAAAGGCCTCATCCCCTTTACCCTCACCGGAGTCCTCCCTTTTTTCCAGTGGTATCTCCCTCTTTCCCTCTCACTTTGTTAAACAGCGGGCAAAACTATGGCTCCCTCCACAGCCCGAACATTCATATTGGAATCTACATAATGCCCCAAACTAGCATCGTCCTTCGTTAAATTGCTGGCAGCCACCCTTGCGGAATCTGGTCGAGGCACCTGCCCCCGCTCCTGACGCCCCCCACGAAAGGAGGTTGAGCGGGAGCTGTCATCAAACGCAACCACAACAAAATATCCTTATGATCTCACCTCATACTTGGACGTAATGCTTAACTTTGCCTAAATTGCTCGTCATAGCGCAACCATGACAAACCCCCGTACCCCCTGTGAGCCTGCCCAATATCATCCAAATAACCAAACAGAGCGGAACCGTGTTCCGGCTCCTGTTCACCCACTACGTTTGCCGAAATAGTGACAGCCTGCAACCAGGCAGGAAACTTTCACGGTATAAGGCGATATCGCCTCTTCTCCTCCTCCTTCATGGAATCACTAGGCTAAACCTTATCCAAATTAAAAAATTTTAAGGGGCAGTAGTGAAAAATTTTCGACATACTCCCCTTTCCATATCTTTTTTCCCTCACCTCTTTCTTAAGGTGAGCCCCCAATGGGCTCTCAAAACACATGTATATCTCACTCCTGGCCTTATCATCCAACCGCTCCTTCTCAACCTCTTTTTCCTTCTCCATCCCGGTTGCCTCGACTGCCGCATCTGGCTCCATTGCTGCTTGACCCAAGCTATCTTGCTGCACCTCTGCCTCAACCGCACTCCCGGCCCTCCTGCGGCCGGACCCACCCAGGATTCCGCTGGGGACCCCGACTCGCTCGCTAAACCCCTGCTGGACACTAAACTCTGCAACAAACCTAGCAGCTGACCAAACACATCCGCGCCAACGGACACCCCAGTCCCCGCCGGCATCGAAACCCCTCCTACAGCCCCACCAAAACCCGACATGTATACATTATCATTGTAAATGTTCTCACCAGGCTGTCTCGATGCAGTCGCAACGAAGTCCTCTGCCGTCTGGTCCTGTGATGATGGATTGTCCAAGAATTCTCCCTCCTCGTTGCTCTCGCCGTCAGTGCCAGCCTGGGGTGCTGCATCAGAGCCCTGCTGACCACTGCTGCCTCCCCTAGCCTCCGTGGCGGCCGCGGCCCCCTCAGCCGGACACTGTCTCTTGGAAGCCCTCCGGGTCCTGCTGGCTGACGAACGCCGTCTTGGCCTCTTCTGCCCAGAGCCCTAATGTGGGGCCCTGGCCCCAAACCCACCCTGCCAACTGCAGGAGGGCTGCTCCAAAGCCGGGCAGCACTGGGAGCAACCCCCAACGAGAGGGTCCGTGACAGCCCCAACGGGCCCTGCATCTGAGGATGCCTCATGCTGGGTGCAACCCCTTCATGACCAGAGGGCCACCGCTACTGCCGCTGGGCGGATCCCCTTGCCCCTGTGCCTCCGGGGACTCAGGATCCTGATGCCAGTCCCTGGTCACTGGCCGTGACAGCCCAGCTCCGGAATGCACTGGTGCGCATCCCTCCTCCATCATAGGCCTGTTCCTGCTGAAAAGCAGCTCCGGCACCCGCCGAGTGCGGGTGCGCAATGCATATTTTGTGGCCACCAGGCGCTCTCCCTTCTCTGCTCCTGCCTGGGAGATGCCGCCATAATCCGGGTCCCAGACCGCAGACCGGAAGCAGGCCGGCCCCGCCTACCTCTGGAGCATTGCAGCCCCATCGCGGATTCCTCCCGCCAGCCGGCGAAGGCCCTTGACTTAGCTGGCACCCACGCCGCCTTGGAAGGTCCCCATCGGGTCTCCGAGAACAGGCCCTGCTCACACCCCCCGCATCCAAGGAGTAGCGGTCCGGAGGCCTAGATCTGCGGCCATGCACTGCGGGGATGGAGGGGGCAGGTGCTAATGGGGACGCACAGGCAGTCCGTACATAGGCCTTCACTGCCTGTGCCCCATGCACCGCTCAGAGAGCCCAGATCTGCCATGTTGCTGGTGAGTCCAGAAAACTGTCCTGGCTTACCCCCTTAATTGAAGAGAGGGCTACTTCCTCCTCTCCACCCTATACAGACCCCTTCTAGCTCCCCCTCTTCCTACTTTAGCTCTAACCTTCAACGAATGTGCTCCCTCTGCATGTTTACAAATCCCCCCCAGATCTACCATCCCCTATTAACTCCCTCCCTGAATGTCATGGGGCCATTCCAACTTATGTGTTCCCTGGCTTTTCTAAACATGTTCCCTGGCTTTTCTAAACAGTGTGCACAGTAGCAGCAGCAACAAAAGCAGCAAGACTGTCACTGAGCTCTAAAATTGTGAAAATGGTGATAACGGGAATGGCTAGTTCTTATATGTCAAGGACATGTGACATACCTAGCGAATGACACAAGCCCTTGTGTGCAAAAAGTGCAATTTGCTTTACACGAGCTAATTGTCTGCCAGACCGTACCATCCACAGTAAATGTGGGAAAAAACAATAAAGGAGACCTGCGCTTATCTCAGATAAGTTATCTGACCTGAGACCTGTCCCCACCAACTCGACTCCCACCCCGTATCCACAACACTGACACTCATGATAAAATAGAACAGAAGCATGTGTTAAAAGGCACTAACACTTTTTGTCATCCAAACAGTTACTGAATAAAACCCGGATTTCCGAATTTTCAGCAAACCGTTTGGGTTCAAGAGACCAAACAAACATTGCCAAATTCGGTCCGGATATGAAATTGGCTAACGTGATTTGAAAATTCGCTCATCTCTAGTCTTCAATTTGTGACTGGTCCAATAAACAGGAATTAATGTGACTTTGTTGATGGCTCTAATATACGGTAGTTATTTACACCATTAATAGCTAAAAATATGAGTCACTGACCCCGATTCATCAAGACTGGCATTGTTTATGAGGAGTCAGAGTTGCCTGAATCATTAAGAGGCATACTCTTCTGTGTGCCTTCCCAAATATCATAGTCTAGTTAGGAGGGACCAGTGTAAAGGTTTTGTCATAAGTTATACCCCAGCTCATAATGAACTAGACAAGAAGGCTTTGTCATTCCTTGTCATGCCCCTGTCCCACCGTTGTACATTCATTTTTGCTTAGCTGTCAGAAACTGGTCTTAAATTGCCAAAAGTCGCAACATTTTAGTACAACTCTGCATTGCGCACAAATGTTGTGATTTTCAAAATGATTTGTGCCAGAATTTTGACATAGGCCAGGGTCACATTTGCGGTTGGACCCTGGCCTGCCGGATTCCGGTTTCAACTTAGCAATTTTTCCATCACCGCATAGCGTTTCCGCTATGCGGTGCTGGAAACCGCAGTCCCTAGTTACCCGGTGTTTACCTGCACGACCTGTCACACAGGCAGAGGCTCGGAGGGCGTTTTACAGCGCCGCACAGGAAACCGTTGCAGACACGATTTCCTGTGCGGCGCTGTAAAACGCCCTCCGAGCCGCTGCCTGTGTGACAGGTCGTGCAGGTAAACACCGGGTAACTAGGGACTGCGGTTTCCAGCACCGCATAGCGGAAACGCTATGCGGTGATGGAAAAATTGCTAAGTTGAAACCGGAATCCGGCAGGCCAGGGTCCAACCGCAAATGTGACCCTGGCTAATCACTTTGATGAATCGGGGCCACGAGATGTGTAGGTGGTATGTCGAAACACATCCCTAAACCCGTCATACCAAACATGTATTGGTGGTATTATTGCTTATTAGAATAAGGTCAGTAATAATGACTCTGTTATGTCATCTGTTCACATGTCCGAAACCTAGGTCCATTTTTAATGTATTTTGTATCATAAAAATGTATATAAAATGTTCTAGCAGAGGACCCATTAATTTGAATGGTTATAGAAGTAACAATCGCAATGGTTTAAAGGAGTAATAATTGTGATGCGTGAACACAACACTGCGTGGATGCATAGTACTTGTAACGAGCAGTTGGAAGCTTAGATGGGTGCAACTCGAGTACCCGAGTATAATGGAAGTCACTGGGGAACTCAAGCATTTTTCTGAAAGATTTCCCAGAAAAATGCTCATCACTAGTGATGAGCGAGTATGCTCTGCGCTGCTCGGTACCCGCACGAGTATCCCGGTACTCGGGATGCTCGGCGAGTACCGCCGAGATGCTCGGACTGCTCGCTAATAATTTTTGATAATACACTGTGCAGAATTATTAGGAAAGTTGTATTGTAAAGGATTATTGTTTTTATTGATCAACAACTATGTTCTCAATCAACCCAAAAGACTCATAAATATCAAAGCTTAATATTTTTGGAAGTTGGAGTGTTTTTTTTTTTTTTAATTTGGCTATCTTAGGAGGAATCTGTTTGTGTAGGTAACTATTACTGTGCAGAATTATTAGGCAACTTAATAAAAACCTAATATATTCCCATCTCACTTGTTTATTTTCTCCAGGTAAACCAATATAACTGCACAAAATTTAGAAATAAACATTTCTGACATGCAAAAACAAAACACCTTTCTTTATGATGACACTCAACAGCCTTCTATCCATAGATTCTGTCAGTTGCTTGATCTGTTTACAATCAACATTGCGTGCCGCAGCCACCACAGTCTCCCAGACACTGTTCCGAGAGGTGTACTGTTTTCCCTCCCTGTATTTTAGGAGGGACCACAGGTTCTCTATGGGGTTCAGATAAGGTGAACAAGGGGGCCATGTCATTATTTTTCTTCTTTTAGACCTTTACTGGCCAGCCATGCTGTGGAGTAGTTGGATGCATGTGATGTAGCATCGTCTTGCATGAAAATCATGTTTTTCTTGAACGATACCGACTTCTTCCTGTACCACTGCTTGAAGAAGTTTTCTTCCAGAAACTGGCAGTAGGTTCAGGAGTTGAGCTTCACTCCATCCTCAGCCCGAAAAAGTCCCACAAGGTCATCTTTGATGATACCAGCCCATACCAGTACCCCACCTCCACCTTACTGGCGTCTGAGTCGGAGCGGAGCTCTCTGCCCTTTCCTGATCTAGCCTCTGGCCCATCCAGAGTCACTTTCATTTCATCAGTCCGTAAAACCTTTGAAAAATCAGTCTTAAAGGGAACCTGACCCCTCCAAATCACCCCCAACCCTATTAATACCTGTCCCTGCACCATAACATATCAATATTAGTGGTCCTTTTCTATAAAAAAATGCATTCGATAACATTGCAAAAATCAACATTATGCACTTACATATGTGCGACTTCTTGCCTCTGAATAAGTCTCCCCGGGGCATCCCCTGTGAGACTCTAAGCCCTCCTTAACTGCTCATTATCACACCCGTTGGGCGTGATAAATAATCCTAGTCCTCCTCGCCCTGCTGTAGGGGCGTAATAGCCGGTGTGATGCTATTTGCGTCACATCCGGTCTTTGTGACGTCGGTACACCCTCTAGGTGTACGCCGACCTCACCATACGCATTGTGCGTGTGCGGCTTTAGATTTACACCTAAACACAGACGTCACAAAGACTGGATATGACGCAAATAGCGTCACACCGGCTATTACGCCCCTACAGCAGGGAGAGGAGGACTAGGATTACTTATTACGCCCATTGGGGCATGATAATGAGCAGCTAAGGAGGGCTTAGAGTCTCACAGGGGACACACTGTGAGACTTATTCAAAGCCAAGAAGTCGCACATATGTAAGTGCATAATTTTGATTTTTGCAATGTTAGAGAACACATTTTTTATAGAAAAGGACCACTAATAATGATATGTCATGGTTTAGGGACAAGTATTAATAGGGTTGGGGGTGATTTGGAGGGGTCAGGTTCCCTTTAAAATATTTCTTGGCCCAGTCTTGATGTTTTATTTTATGTTTCTTGTTCAAAGGTGGTCGTTTTTCAGCCTTTCATACCTTGGCCATGTCCCTGAGTATAGCACACCTTGTGCTTTTTGATACTCCAGTAACGTTGCAGCTCTGAAATATGGCAAAACTGGTGGCAAATGGCATCTTGGCAGCTTCACGCTTGATTTTCCTAAATTTATGGGCAGTTATTTTGTGCCCTTTTTGCCCAACACGCTTCTTGCGACCCTGTTGGCTATTTGCCATGAAACGCTTGATTGTTCGGTGATCGCGCTTCAAAAGTTTGCCAATTTCATGACTGCTGCATCCGTCTGCAAAACATCTCACAATTTTGGAGTTTTCAGAGTCCGTCAAATCTCTCTTCTGACCCATTTTGCCAAAAGAAAGGATGTTGCCTAATAATTAAGGACACCTTATATAGGGTGTTGATGTCACTAGACCACACCCCTCCTCATTACAGAGATGCACATCACCTGATTTACTTAATTGGTAGTTGGCTCTCAAGCCTATACAGCTTGGAGTAGGACAACATGTATAAAAAGTATCATGTGATCAAAATACTCATTTCCCTAATAATTCTGCGCACAGTGTATTCAAATTTATTGAGATGCACTTATCTGCACTTACTTTGCCTCTGATCCAAAACTAGAACTGCTCCTCTTGCTATCCCTACACTAAATGCGAGTAACAGGGATTTTAGTAGAATAAAGGACAGTATTTAGCCTACAAAAGGAGTTTTGTTTTTAGATTGCAATAGCTGTATACCTTTAGGTCTTGTGCCTATGGTCAAAAAGTGATGCAGAATTTTCTTCATCAAATCTGCTTCTGTTTTTGTCAGAAATGACATAGCAAAAATGTTGTGCTTTTTTTTACTACATAATGGCTGCTTTTTTGATGGAGAAAATCCTGCATTTTTCCCTGTCAGTGCTGTGCTTTGGCCGCCAGACACTCAGTCTGCCAGCCCTGTTGTAGTTAGTACGGCGTTTTCCCTACTATACTCCAGGTACTTTGAGTTTTTGACAGCATCACATACCACATGGGTCACACGCCCCCAACCCATATGATGTGTGATGCGACCAGTACAGAAGAGAAACGCCGAACTTTATTTGAGATTCTCCAGAGTTTTACAGAGCAAAGATCCATAAAAATGTGCATCTAATATGCTGCGCTAAAAAGCGCAAGCATCGGCACAGCACACCCGAAGTCACATTGACTTTGCTGACTGGCCATTATACAATGCGCATTTGATGTGCATTTTTACAATACAGTATAAAAATAGGCAGCAAATGCACCAGCGTGGGCACATAGTCAAAGAAGGACAGTTAGGCAATAAACCCTGCCTATATACTGTACCTCTAATCCAAAACTAGCCTTGCTCATGAAGCTATCCTTACACTGAAAGCAGGTAACAGTGATTTCACTAGAATAAAAGACAGTAATTAGTCCTGAAAAAGGCTTTTGGTTTCAGGTTGCAACACCAGTTTAACTATAGAAGGACTGCATGGCAATAAACCCTGCCTATATGCCTCTAATCCAAAACTATCCCTGCTCCAGTAGCTATCCCTGTACTAAATGTAGGCAACAGCAGTTTTACTAGAATCAAGACAGTATTTATTCTTCAAAAAGACATTTGTTTTTAGGTTGCAGCAGCAATATACCTATAGAAGAGCCTGTTTTAAGCTTTCACTCTTAGATCAACTCTCCCTGAACTGCAGTGTGATGAGCATTGCGTGGCCAATAAGAGTAACATGGTTACGGCATTGCTGTGTATGCCAGGCAATCCACCAGGTTTATTGGCTGTGAGAAAAGCGCGAAACTTGTAAGGCGGGGACTCGTGCACCCGTGGTACTCAACAAGTGATGAGCATGCGTGAGCACCTTGATGCTTAATTATGTATCGAACAGTGGCAAAAACGCTCGCTCTTCACTACTAGTGAGTCAAAGAAAATCATGCTGTTATCAATGCAAAGGATGGCTCCTGTGATACATATAAAATTAAAGGTACAGGATAAGGTCCATCAGTCCATTACGTCCACAGATTACTGATGTAGCTGCAGGACTGAGTCTTGTGAACTGATTCACATAATATCCGTATAAAATATTACATTTATTTTAGCTCATATTACATTTTTTTTCAACTTTATATTTTCTTTTGTATTACTTGCTAGATCAGTGATGGTCAACCTTTTGAGCTCGGTGTGTCAAAATTCGCCAAAAAACTAGCATAACTCAAGTGATGGGTCACTTTGAGAAAACCCCATAATTTTCTGATATTTGTAGCTGTAATAATAAAAAGTTATCCCGGAAGTGGTCCCCATTCTGGTATATCTCCTTATCCTGGATATAGCCCCCATACTGATATATACCCCCACATCCTGGTACATTACCCTCCATCCTGGATATGGTCCACATTCTGGAATATATCCCTTATCCTTGATACAGCACCCATACTGGGATATAGCACCCCCCCATCCTGGTACATTACCATCATCCTTGATATGACCCCTATTCTGGTACGTAGCCCCTTATCCTTGATACAGCTACCATACTGAATATAGCACACCACCCATCCTGGTGCATTACCTCCCATCCTGGATATGGCCCCCAATCTGATATATTGCCCCTTATCCTGGATATAGTCCCCATACTGGGATATAGCACACCCTATCCTGGTACATTACCCTCAACCCTGGATATGGCCCCCATTCTGGTATATAACCCCTTATCCTGGATATAGTTCCCATACTGGATATAGCACACCCCCCTTCCTGGTACATTACCCCCCATCCTGATATATAACCCCTTATCCTGGATATAGCCTCCATACTGATATATACCCCCCTCATCCTGGTACATTACCCCCATCCTTGATATGACCCCTATTCTGGTATATAGTCCCTTATCCTGGATATAGCCCCCGTACTGGGATATAGCACACCCCATCCTGGTACATTACCCCAAATCCTGGATATAGTCCCTATTCTGGTATATAACCCCTTATCCTGTTTATAGCCCTCATACTGGATATACACACCCCCCCATCCTGGTACATTACCCCCCCATCCTGGATTTGGACCCATTCTGATATGTAACCCGTTATCCTGGATATAGCCCCCATACTGATATATACTCCCTTCATCCTGGTACATTACCCCCATACTTGATATGACCCCTATTCTGGTATACAGCCCCTTATCCTAGATATAGCCCCCATACTGGGATATAGTGCTCCCCCCATACTGGTACATTACCCCCCATTCTGGATATGGCCCCCATCCCAGCGCACACACAAAAATAATAAACAGTGTAACTCACCTATCCCTTGTTCCTCTCCATCGCTCCCAGTTTGCAGTACTTCGGCTCCTGAGTCCTGTGTGCGACGTCCTCCTGAGTGCTGGCATATGTTCATATTACCGCCACAGCACAGTGATGACGTCACTGTGCTGTGCCAGTCACCTTAATGAAGATGACAGCCAAAGTGTCAGCTTCCCGACCCAGATGCTAAAATTTTGATTGTCAGCTTCATTAATGCGCTATTCGCACCACGCTTGTCATGCCTCCGGATGCTGACACTGTCTGATTGCAAGCAGTCAGTGTCAATCAAATAATCAGCATCCGGAGGTAGGATAAGGGCGGCACCATAATAAAGCTGGAAGCACAGCACAGAGCTACTTATTGTTATCAGCGATGGCTGAAACTGCGCCATGACATGCGTGTCAGCAAAAATGCCTCGGCATGTCACTGCTGACATGCATGTTATAGGTAAGCCATCACTGTCCTAGATATATTATTAGTTTAAAATATTTCAATATATATTGAAAAAAAGAACATCACATTTTATATGTTCTAACTTTTGACATGTGCTCTACTTAAGTAGTATAGGTATGACAATTGATCCAGAGAAGCATCATTATCTTTAATGTATGTGGGAAAACACTGTAGAATATTATAATAGTATTACACAAAAATGTTTACAGCAGGTTTAGTTTCAATTATTTCAATTGTATGACTCTGAATATTAAATACCTCTATCCTACTTACCTTTTTCCACTCTCTAGCTCTTTGTAAAGTTAATGCCTCTGGCAAGTCAACACTGTAATATTAATTCTTTTGATGTTTCATGCAGGAAAATAGGTCAACAAATGAATTTGTTGAGCGAGTGAACAGGAGAATATCAATTCTTAATGCCAGCTGCTTATTAATCTCAACTTTGTTATTATGGTCTTAATTATGACCACTCATGTGATAACTGTGCATATTAATTAAGGTTCACTTATTGGTATAGTCCTTTCCCCACACAAATGCTCACATAGTTCTGTTCTTTAATGATGAATGAATAGATAATAATAGATGATAATTGGCTAGAAAGTTGGGGGACTTTCCACGTGAAATTCACTTTCAATAAAAAGAGGAGGGCAATAAAAACAACCTGGACTAACATGCTGTGTCATTTGCATATGGACAAAACCATGCCGACATGAAGTGGCTAACACTTGCACGATTAGCAAGGTAAATCATCAGTTTTAGACATAAAAAGTGGGTAAAACGTTAAATTTTGCAAAACTTAGAAGCTTAAAAGTTTCCAAAACTGTGAAGCACAGGAGTAAATAAATATCCTAGGCCGAAATGAAATTATGCACCAGTCCCCTAACGACTTTGTATCATTTATGATATTGATGTCTTATTACATGTCAGAGGAGTGGAGATGAGAGACCGAACATAATCGTCAATTTCAAATTAGGCATGAACATTGCAAATTCAGTTTGTGATTGTAAATACGAGCAATTTACAAAAAAAAAATCGGCAAGTGTGGTTTTGTTTGGGAAAAAAGTTCAAAATTTTAACATGATCCTAACACTTTCCTTGAAGGTTTGGGACCAAAAAGATAGCCAGAAGACCTGGTAGCTGAGAACACCCCTAACCTACCAGTTTCTTTGAATGTGTAGAATGTAATGGAACCTTAGAAGAAAGTTTTATAGCTTTCTTGACTTTGCAAGTGTTGGGACATCTCCAGACTGTGAACTTTTAATAATAATAATAAAGCTTTATTTATATAGCGCCAACATATTCCGCAGCGCTTTACAATGTAGGGTTAGAGTACTGAAAATATAATACAGTAAGTAATTACAGTAGAGAACAAATACAGTACAATAATTGGATACAAAACAATAGGCATAGAATCAATGTAAAAAAGAAAATACAATAAATAAAGCAAGAAATGAAGGTGACCCTGCTCAAAAGAGCTTACAATCTACGAAGGGATAGGGGTTGCACAAGGTACAGGGGCTTATTGCACTGATGGTCCAGGCATCTTGAGGAAATGGGGCATAGAGATAAGCTTACATGGATGGTCATTATACAGTCTGTGTAGACCTTTTTTGGTTTGGTGGAGTTTATAGAAGAGTAATATCCAGAGAGGATAGCCCATTCACTGTCTACAGTACAAAGGACTTCTATTAGGGAGTATGATAGGCCGCCTTAAAAAGATGCGTTTTTAGGGATCGTCTGAAGCCATGCAAGTTGTGGATAGTCCTGATTGTAACAGTACCAGATGTGACAGCAGCTGTGAAATCCAGGAAAATTAAAATCTCATTTGAAACATTCTTTTAAAAGAGCTTTTATTTATTTTTTTGTTTACAGAGCAAATCTTTATTATTGCAGAGGGTCAGCAGCATGCAATGCCACCTCTTCTACACTTATCTGCTAGCAATTAAAAAAAAATAGTAGCATATGTCCATTATATAATTAACATACATGGCCTTGTAGGTTTGTTTACAATCATGAAACACCATACTTTGGATATTGCTTCTTTAAAATGTGTAATAACTTAATTTCTTTACATTCCATACGTTTAGAATACATGGTGAGCCATTTATATGGATGCACCTAAGTAAAATGGGAATGGTTGGTGATATCAACTTCCTGTTTGTGGCACATTAGTATATGGGAGGGGGAAATCTTTTCCAGATGGGTGGTGACCATGGCGGCCATTTTAAAGACAGCCGTTTTGGATCCAAGTTTATTTATTCAATGGGAAAAGGGTCATGTGACACATTAAACTTATTGAGAATTTCATAAGAAAAACAATGGTGTGCTTGGTTTTAATGTAACTTTATTCTTTTACTAGTTATTTACAAGTTTATGACCACTTATGCAATGTGTTCACAGTGCTGCCCATTGTGTTGGATTGTCAATGCAACCCTCTTCTCCCACTCTTGACACACTGATAGCAACACCACAGAAGAAATGCTAGCACAGGCTTCCAGTATCCGTTGTTTCAGGTGCTGCACATATTGTATCTTCACAGCATAGACGATTGCCTTCAGATGAGTGATGAGGCAAACTTTTTTGTGAATAGTGAAGTTAACAAACAAAACCACCGCTATTAGTCTGACACTAACAAACAGTGGATAGATCCCTCCAAGACTGTTGGAACACAAAAATTGATGGTATGGTGTGGTATATGGGATACAAAGATAGTGGGGCCATTCTTCATCAATGGAAACCTCAATGCCACTGGTTATCTGAAATTGGCTACATGATTCAGATATCCAGTAGCATTGATGTTTCCATTGATGAAGGATGGCCCCACTATCTTTGTACACCATACATCACACCATAGCATCAATTTTTGTGTTTCAGCAGTCTTGGAGGGATCTATCCACTGTGGGTTAGTGTCAGACCAATAGCGATGGTTTTGTTTGGTAACTTCACCATTTACAAAAAAGTTTGCCCCTTCACTCATATGAAGCCAATTGTCTATTCTGTGAAGATACGAGATGTGCAGCATCTAAAACAACAGATACTGGAAGCCTGTGCTAGCATTACTTCTGCGGTGTTGCTAGCAGTGTGTCAAGAGTGGGAGAAGAAGGTTGAATTGACAATCCAACACAATGGGCAGCACTTTGAACACATTTTATAAGTGGTCATAAACTTGTAAATAACTCATGAAAGAATAAAGTTACGTTAAAACCAATCACACAGTTGTTTTTCTTATGAAATTCTCAATAAGTTTGATGTGTCACATGACTCTCTTCCTTTTGAAAAAAATAACGTTGAATACAAAATGTCCGACTTCAAAATGGCCGCCATGGTCACCATCCATCTGGAAAAGTTTTCCCCCACCCATATACTATTGTGCCACAAACAGGAAGTTGAGATCACATACCATTCCCATTTTATTTAGGTGCATCCATATAAATGGCCCACCCTGTACAGATTTTTGGCATGTGCATAAGTGTGTTATTATGGCATTCATCGTGGACCTGTCCATGCATTGCTCACTAGCCGCATTCAACATTCCAGTGAAACTGAAAAAACTATATTCTATTTCTTTATTTCTCCTCTAAATATATCAGGCTTCAATAATCAATCCCCCCCCAACTGCAAGCCCAGGTGTTGCCTGTGGCATGGGGAAAGGGATTTGTAAATTAGGTGCCTTCTTGTAGCCCATCCTATGAAGGGGTAAATGAGGAGCTAGGCAACAAGATTGGTCATATCATAATATCCTGTAAGTGAATAGTCCTGGAGCTGAAAGTGGCAGGACCCTAGGCAAAGGAAAGACGTTTCAATGTGGAGGCTGGAACCATCTTTGAATTGCTGTACAATGCAGCTACTCTATGCTACTGTGTACCTGCAGTCAGCAGTTTGGAGACATGATAGATCCACCCCAAGAAATGCCTGCTTTGGAGGACATGATCTTCCTTACCTTCCCAGGGGCCGTGGATGCTTCACCAGAACTGGAGCAGCCCGCAGAGGCAATGACTACATCTACATATGTAAGCTTGAGTATGACAACACTATCTGATATGCAGCAAAGTCAGAATCCAGTGCTATCCCGCATGCCTGAAGAGGTCCCACCGGAAAGCAGCTGAGAGTCAGCTGTTCCGTATACAAGTCGGGACCACGACAGGTTGGAGTCAGGATCCTGCAGCATGCCAGGCCCTATTAAACCTGCAGCCAGTGCTGCAGCCAGTGGATCAGCAAATCTAGGCAGAGAAGGCAAAGGAAGACGAGGAGGAGGAGGTAGTAGTGCCAGAAGCCTCTATTTGTCTGCCTTGTGTAGCACCCCTGCCAGAGGTCTTTGACTGGGAGAATTGCACATACCATCTCCAAGCAAATATCCTAATAGAGCAAATTTTTATCGATATTTAATGACCAATGGGGCAGTATGAGGCAGGTTTTAAGACATCATTGGGACATTTTGCGGAGGGAGGAAAGCTTGAAGGAGGTACTATCTGATCAACCCATGATTATGGCAAGACCTAGCCGCAATCTTAGAGATATTACGGTGCATAGCCATTACATACCGAAAAGCCAACCTATAGAGGAAGGCGTCAAGCCCAGAACTGTTTTTTTTCCTGGTGGAGGGTGTAAGGTGTGCTGGAATATGGTTAGATCTATGACATTCAAAAACTCTAATGGAGAAAGGGAATATAAGATTCTGAAATATATGAGCTGTTCCACATTTAATGTGGTATTCTACTCGACATTTTCGTGTGGTTTAATCTACATAGGGCTGACTACATGTGAACTCAAGGGAACGTTTAGTAGAACACGTTCGTGACATTGAAGCAGCAATTGAGTTAGAAATGGATAATCCCACTCTAAAAACCATACCCCGACACTTCAAAAAACACCACGTGCAATCCAGTGGTACTAAGACTAAAGGTACCGTCACACGCGGCAATATTGCAGGCAATTTCACTGGCAATTTGCTGGTTGAAGTGAAATCATGGACACAGTGTTCCATTTGTACACAGCAACAAGATAGAACAATGTGTCCATGATTTCACTTCAACCAGCAAATTGCCAGTGAAATTGCCTGCAATATTGCCGCGTGTGACAGTACCTTTAGGGGCATTGATGTAGGAAATATTGGCTCACGGGTGTGTAACGGAGTGGGTAGCCCTGACTGTATTATTATTGAAATGGACACTGAAGTGAACATTACACAGTCCGATACTGCCCCCTCGTGGACAATTGCTGAAATGACTGCAGAGAAAAAAAAAACACTGATTGCTGATCCCCTCCCACAACAGCCTTGTTAAGCTTTGATATTTGAGTCTTTTAGGTTGATTGAGAACATAGTTGTTGATCAATAATAAAAATAATCCTCTACAATACAACTTGCCTAATAATTCTGCACACTGTGTATGACTGGGGCAGCAGTGATGAAATCACTGCTGCACTAGTCACATTATTACATTTCCTGGGAACAAGCAGGAAGACCAGAGGGAGGACGCCACGGTACCTGCAGGGAAGTGTCGGAGGGCAAGTTAAAACATTTATTATTTTATTGTAAGCGCCAGCATGGGGGCCACATACTGTGATGGGGGTGTGTACATTTAGTGTAATATAATGTGCGCCGCATCCCACGCCACTGATGGACAGGGGATGCAGTGCATATTACATTACATTAATCAGCGGGGTACATGACCTCCCGCTTCATCTGCAGCTCCCTCCTGCCTCCTCCAGCCCCCAGTCACCCCCCCCCCACAAAGCCAATAGACAGACTCAAGTATAAGCCGAGGGGAGTGCTTTTCAGCACAAAAATTGTGCTAAAGAACTCGGCTTATACTCGAGTACAACCCTATACAGTCAGTGCAAATGAACACATTTAATAGCTGCTATAATAATATAATATATTATTTGAGTCTCTATATTCACTTTCATAAATACTGAATAAAGGGTTTTCTTATCCTCTTAATATCTGGGCATATTTGATCCACACAACTCAAAATTTAATATATAATGCTAACCTTTGTTCTTATGCAAATGTCTCTTCAGAGAGGAGCCCTTGTTCTTATAATGCACTCCATATACAGGGTGGCCAAAAAGTAGGTGTACTGTTGAATCAATGAAATGTATCATATCACATTATATGGGTATACATTCTGACAAACAACAAAAGAAAATTATTTGCATTTTATTACATTGTTTATTTCATTTACATTTGTTATCGTTGCTTTATTTCGTAAGTGCTCGAAATGTTTTCCATCAATGTTGCATCATTTTTATATCTACTTTTGGGCCACTTTGTACATAATCAGTTAAACAAAAATCAAAGCATGAATTGAAACACATTTTTT
>JARQOC010000002.1:372884269-372894363 GCA_033576535.1 Allobates femoralis
GTATTTGCCCCACCTCTGGATCTCATTGGCCCAGGCTTACTCATAACGATTGCACCAGTGCTCATCGGTGCTCCCAAAAGTCGCTGCAAATGTGCAGAGTAAATTCCACGGTCGCACATCGCATTTCAGGCGTGAACTGGAAGGCCGAACGATTTCTGCAGAGAAAAAGTTTTGATTTTGGGGATGCGAATGAGCACAAAGAAACCTGCCCTCGGGGCTGAAGCCCATCTAGGCGGGATTGGGCAAAAAATTTTCTGGACAACCAGGTTAAAGACTTGAGCCATACAAGGCACTGTTCACATTGCCCCGGCGAAGGGCCGCACCCGGGTTTCTAGCATTGTCAACACGGCCTTTCTGGCTGCAGGTTTCAGTGGAGACAACCATCAATGAAACTCGATCCCAGAGCTGACCACAACTCCTCAGTTTTGGTGTCCCACTTTTCCCCCAACATTTCAACTAAATACCGCCTGATGTTGTTGAGCCCTGCTCCCTCATAGAAAAGGGGGTGTGCGGGATTCCTTCTGCACAGTTAAAACGCGGGTGGGCATTACTAACAGGTTTGGGGTGCGGGTGGAGGACCGAGAGGGGGTTTGAGGAGACAGAAGGAGTGGGGGAATTTCTACACATACAAGTTTGACGCACAACTAGTGGGAGGCAAGACTTGTACAGCAGCCCCTTTTGCTGTCACCATATTTACCCAGTGCCCCCATCAGCGACAGAACGCCCCTGTCCATGCTTACTCGTCCAAGTCTGTGGTGAAATGCACCCGTCACACAAGAGTTTTTCAAGGAAGCGGTGATGTTTTTTGCAACATGCGGGATAGTGCAGGGACAGCTTTCTTTTAGAAGTAGGGTACTGGGGACTGGGACTGGGGCACTGCGATGGACTAAGGTCTTTAAAATTGTCTGTGCCACCGGTGGAAAGGCAGCATTTCGTAGCCCAAAAGCTTGCAATGGTGAAATTCAACCTCTTAGCTTTGTCATGGCTAGGAGGAAATGGTCTTTTACTTGTCCCCATTTGAAGGACCGAGGGTTGGCTGCTGTGCTGAGACAGGGTTGAGTAGGGTGTCGCCGGCAAACTGCTGGTCTGTGAGGAAGGTGCAGGCGGAGATATTATGTTGCCTTCATCCAAAGGTGGTGCTCTCGATGTTGGAGAGCGCTCAACACCAGCAGGTGTTTCCACTTCCAAAAGAACTGACGACCTGCCAATCACACTGGCTGTTGCGGGTAAAAAGGTGGAAGGACTGCATCTGAAAGCATGTGTGACTGCTGTCCCCACAGTCACAGAGGATGAAGAGGCCGTGGATGTCTGCAACATTTTCTGTGCGCTCAGCTAAAGCGCAGTCCAAGCAGTTTTGTGTGTGGCTGGTAACCATGGAACATATCAGGTATCTAAGGGCAGCGTTCTCCCGAAGTGCATAGCTTTAACTCTATGCGCTTCTGGGAAAACTTCAACGTGCTAAGCACATGCCATTAAAATAGGAAGAAAACATCAGTCTGACGCCAGCCTAATCGTTACTCAGATGCTTCCGCTCTGTGCCAGTTATTGCACTGGCTGCCCATACACTATAGGATCAAATTCGAATTGCTTGTTCTCACCCACAAAGCTCCTCATGGTGCAGCATCTCCCTACCTCTCTACCCTCATCTCTGTCTATCAGGCTAGGGTCAGAGCTGCAGCTCCCAGGCTGATGATTCAGTTTAAAACTTAGTTTTTCTCAGCATGAGCGTATAGCGTTAACGGCATGTAACGGAATGCTCCGACTGCCTATTCATCACTATAGATACCTGATGCTTCGCGCAGCCGCACGCACAAGGACTGGATATGCGCTTTTGCTGAGCGCCCAGGTAACACGGTTTGCAGCATTATCCTGTGCGCTCAGCAAAAGCGCATATCCGTTCCTTGTGTGTGGAGTCGGCGGCTGCGTGAAACATCAGGTATCCATAGTGATGAATAAGCAGCATAGCATTACATGCAGTTAACCCTATGCGCTCAGGCTGCCAAAACCTAAGTCTCTAACGGATTCGTCAGCTTGAGGGCTGATGCAGGTCTAACCCTAGACTCACCCTACCTGTTCTATTCACTCTGGGAATAACTTTAGACTGACATCTGAACTAATCCGAACCTCCCACTCTCGGCTTCAAGACTTTTCCTGAGCTGCACCAACTCTCTGGAATGCTCTACCCCAGGAAATTAGGACTGCCCACAACTTACTTAGCTTCAGGCGCTCACTAAAAACACAGATCTTTTTAGGGCGGCCTATCCTTCTCCCTAATCAGAGTCATTCAGGCATTGGTTAACCACTACTACCTTGAACATAACTGTTTAACTCCATCAGACCAAAAAGCTCTACACAGACTGGCTGGTGGCCACTTGCTCCACTCTCCTCTATTTCACACTTCCTCAAAACGGCTGGACCGTGATTGTAAATAAGCCCATGTGCTTTGTACTTTGTGCCACCCCCACCTTATTGTAGATTGCATGCTCTTGCAAGCAGGGTCGTCATTATTTTTTTCTTTTTAATTACTGTGTCTTCCAAAACTGTTTCTTATGACTGTTTATATATGAATCTGATTTGTAAAGCACTGCGGAATATGTTTACGCTATATAAATAAAGATTATTATTATTATCTCAGCACTGGAACATTTTTTTTAAACACAACCAATTGTGGAACTTATTATTATTCCAAGATCTAACAAACTTTGTTTGTTGGAAAATCCATTTAATGCACCAATTTATCAAACCAATTTTGCCAGAATTTGTAGTAAGTTTCATTGAAAAGTCAAGAAATGTTGGTGTGAGTTTTTGTGTTTTCACACCAGTTACTGCTAGCAATACCAAAATGAGTAGAGTTGGGAACTGATGAGGGCATGGCGGAGCTGTCATGCCACAGCTCATTTAATTTATGATGAGCTGTAGTGTTCATTACGTAAGAAATCTTAGGGTATGTGCACATCAGTCGTTTTGTGGGCTGCTTTTGGAAGTTTTCCGTCGGCGTTTTCCGCTCAGTTTTATGTTAATTTATGTTAATCCTATCCTCGGTTGGATTAACATGCTAGTCAATGGATTTTAGAAAACTCTGTCTTCACTAGAACGGTTTTCTTCTGGTCGTTTTCAGTCAAAACTGAGTTTTCTCAGTCAAAACTGAGTTTTTCCACCGGTTTTCCAAAAATAGAGCAAGTGACTTCTTTCCACCGTTTTTCCAGCGGTTTCAGCTGATCAAGTGCACAAAAAACTCAGTTTTCAAAACCGCCGAGAAAACCGCCGAGAAAAACGCTGTAAAACCGGGCGGAAAACGAGCAAAAAACGAGGGACACTGCTGAGCACAGAAAACTCAGTTTCTGCTAAAAAAACCAGGTTTTTGGACGGACTGCAGAGATGCACAAACGTCAGATGTGCACATAGCCTTACTACAGTCAGACACTGGGGCAAGATTTCTGGCGTGGTGCACAGAGCTGCACACCACTCGTCATATGCTCCTGATTGATGAAGAATAGTGTACCTTTTCGGAGTGGGATTGCTTTTATGCTTTTTGATCAAATAATGTAAACCAAGTAACCATTGTTATTTACTAGATCTTTGCTTTATTATTATTACTATTTATTTGCTTATTATAGGATATTCACTCACTTTGTGTTTTTCTGTTGGATTTATTCTTTAGGGTTTAACAGTATTCTCGTAGGTCAAACAGATTTCAAAAAGGTTACGCTGTGGGTTGTGTGAAAAGTCATGATTATGTCAGTCAAGTCTTGACAGGACCCTCCAGGGTAGGGCATAGTTTCTTTGATGCAAACCTAAAGTTAGAGTCCTGGAAAAATAGAAGGTTTAATGCAGTTCAACGCTTTGCAAATAAGCCATGTGGAGCCTGCACAAGCTAGGCAGTGGTCCCGGGGTGGGGTGAATGTGGAGGGCAGGACCAGTGTCAGCAATCAGGGCCCAGACTGCGGTGATAAGGGGGAGAAGCTGGGCGCTGTGCACTTTGCGGACCCCTTGAAAAAGCTGTGCGAAATGGTCATGGGGGGACCACAATATAGGACACTGACTTGTGGACAGCGGGAGCGCATCCAGGAACCATTATGGGTGAGTGGTGGTTGAGTGATTGTACTACACTGCAGATTGTCATCCATATTAGGGAGTAATATTAACTATATGATTTATTTACCATGGGTATCGTATCCTGCTGTCTGTGAACGGTTACTACCTAATGTGGTTACTTGTTGGAATCTCCTTAAAACCTTCATTACCTGACGTTTATTGTCTGTTGCTTTATATGTTAATAAAGATTATTTTTTTATGAAACTGAAACACGATTATGATGTATAGCCTGGGCCAACGAAATCCAGAGTGAGGCAGATCACGCTGCTGGAGTGGTATCAGATCAAGGACCTATGCACCCTTCTGCACAGTTTCGAAATGGCGACGAAGATGTTTAGCGCTGACAATGCCATTTATCAGCATGACTATTCCGGTCCTCTACATGCTGGAGCATATTTAAACAGTATTCAGAGTCAGGTGGTGGAACAAGAGGAGGTGGGACAAGAGGAAGTACAGGAGGAGTCCTATGCGGAAGGGATAACAAGATCTCCAATGCCCTTTCACGGTCAGCAGCACCAAGGCGGCAGGCATGGGAGGGTGGGGGAGACGGATTAACGAGGCCACATGTAGCAGCCAAACTGTTGAGGAAGGTGCAGGAGCCCATGAAGAAATGGAGGACGAACTGGCGATGGGCATGGAAGACTCAGCAGATGGGGGAGACCTTGATGACATTTCTTTTGTGCGAGGTTGGGGGGAAGGGCAGAGGAATGAAACATGATTCTCACCTCCTCGCCACCAACACAACAAGGACTTGGTCCTTCTGAATGCGCAAGACATATGAGCGCCTTCTTGCTGCGCTACCTGCAACATGACCCTCAGATTGTCCGAATTAGAAGTAATGCCGACTACTGGGTAGCCACACTCTTAGATCCCCAGTACAAGACAAAATTTGGCGAAATAATTCCTGCCATAGAAAGGGACGCACGCATGCAGCAGTATCAGCAGAAGCTGTTACACAATCTTAGATTGGTTTTCCACAAAACACCAGTGGTACACAAAGTGAATCTCACAAGAGCATCTCCAAGAGAACATCGATGCCATGGCTGTGGAACTGGACCCGTGCTCATTTTGGCTTCCAATCTGGAAAAATGGACCTGAGCTCGTGGCTCTTGCCTTGAAGATCAGTCGTGCCCCACAGCCAGTGTTCTCTCTGAATGTGTCTTCAGCACTGCTGGTGGTGTGCTGACAGATAAGCGCACGCGTCTGTCCAGCCAGAATGTGGACAGACTAACGTTACATCAAGATAAACAAGTCATGGATCCGCAAGGACTTTTCTACCCCTGTGTCATCCTGGGGAGACTAAAGGCTTGTGGATTTTTGAATGTGCTGCATGACAGTCACTGACAATTTTAAGCATGCAACTGTGAGGCAATTGATGCCACTTAAGTGTGTCTGTGCCCCAATTTTTGGAAAAAATGGAGACTCTTAGTTGGAGTCACCTTGCTGTGTTTTACATGATTTTAGAAGGGCATGAAATGCCTATATTTGTGTCTCCTCCTCCTTTTACTCATCCACTTGTACTTGTCACTTTTACATGTGTTTGTTGTGTCTTCTGAGTAGTTTGTTACCTTTTGAACACCTTAGAAGATGTTTTCTATGTGTTTGTATGTGTTTGTGTTTGCCTGCCATTGTTTTCAATGGTATTCGACGAACATTCGACGAACACATCCCCAAATTGACGAATCAAATCGAATTTGAACACTAGGGTGGTGGCTCATCTCTAGTTGTGTGCAGCTTTCCTCCTTCTAGTATTTAGCCGGCAGCAAATCAGTTTCACTTTCACTTTCTCCTGACATGCTGCTGATTAAATGTTAGAAGCAGTGAGACAGGAGAGAGAAAGGTTTCACATAACACAGAAGGAAGGTAAAAATACAGTGCTGGGAGGTTGGGGAGGTTTGTGGTGGGAGATCCAGTGCTGAGGGCCCCGCAGGGTCAGTGGGGACAGGGGACCTTTGTCACTGGTCCCACTGTGAGGGAAAGGGGGGCAGGAGACAGGTGGGGGGGAAGGGGACAAAGGGCCCCCTATGAGGGAGAGGGGACAGGTGACAGGTCGAAGAGGATGAGGAGACACAGGGCCCCCCTGTGAGGTAGAGGGGGAGAGGAGACTCAGGACTTCCCTATGAGGGAGAGGGGGAACAGGAGATAGGTCGAGTGTGGGATTGGAGACACAGGGCCCCTGTGAGGGAGAGTGGGAGAGGAGACTCAGGCCCCCCTGTGAGGGAGAGGGGGACAAGAGACAGGTCAGGTGGGTGGAGAGTAAAGACAAGGGCCCCCCTGTTAAAGGAGGGGGAGAGAGGCACAGTGCACAAGGGGGAGAGGCACAGCGCACAGGGGTGAGAGGCACATGTACAGGGGAGAAAGACACAGCACCCAGGGGAGAGAGGCACAGTGTACAGGGGACAAAGACACACACCGCCCAGGGGAGAGAGGCACAGTGGAGAGAGGCACAGGCACAGTGAAAAAGAGACACAGTGGGAGAGGCACAGTGCACAGTGGAGGGAGGCACAGGGGGAGAGGCACAGTGCACAGGGGAGAGGCACAGTGGACTGGAAAGGCACAGTGCACGGGAGGGGACAGTGGGAGAGAGGCACAGCACACGAGGTGAGAGGCACAGCCAGGGTCATCTCCAGATTTTTGTGGGCCCCAGGTGAAAGAGTCTCAGTGGGCCCCTTTAACACTCACACACAGCACTACTACATGCTCCATACATGCACATACAAACACACAAAGCTCTGCTACATGAACACTACATACCCAGCTCTGCTACATGTACAATACATGCACATACAAACACACACAAAGCTCTGTTTCATGCAAACACACAGCTCTGCTCACGTCTATAATACACTCCCTGACAAAAGTTATGTTGCTTATCCAAGTTATGTAATATAAAAGCTTATAACCTGATGTTAAATTCATCCATTGGTTGTATAAATTACTCTTTTGAAAGCTGAAACCCTCCGAAATTTGGTTTAGGTTAAGAAAATAAATTGGCATCAATGCTGAAATATTGATCATTTAATGAACACAGAATAGTCAGAATTTAGCAAGTCAAAAGTTTTGTCGCCTAGTCATATAAATGCACCCAATCCTAGTTTACGTCATCACCTGTGATCCGTAAATGATCGGTTAATTAGTGGGTGTGTCTAAAAAGTAAGCCAGCACCCCAGACCTTCACTTGAACTGCAACTTGAGCTCTGACAACATGCCAAAAATCCACCCTGCGACCAAAGTTTTGATTATCAAGAGGCTGAAGACCAGATCCACTGCAGAGGTCACTGGCACATTTAATGTGTCTTGGAGTCAAGTACAAAGAATTATAAAAAAAAGGAGATGTGTTTGACAAGCCCAGGTCTGGCACTCCCCGCAAGACAACTGCCCAAGAGGAACATTTGTTGGTTAGAAAATCCAAAGCAAGCCCCTCTTCCACTGCAGCAGAGCTCCAACAGGCCTGGTCACCTCAAGTCCCTGTGTCAACTAGAACAGTTTGTAGGATCCTGTCTCGAAATGGCCTCCATGGTCGAATCAGTGCCCAGAAGCCAGCACTAAACAAAAGGCAAATAAAAAACCGTGTGGCATTTGCAAAGTCCCACAGCCTGCTAAACAGTTGGAAAAGTGGCAGAAGGTAGATTTCTGAAGAGGGATGGGTGCACCAAAACATCAGTACATGATAATTGAAGGGGTGCTGCTTATCAACATAGCAAAATTGACAAGGAAGAAAAAGGGTTGACAAATAACCGCAGCACACCACAAAGTACAGCATATAAACAAAATCAACTTTATTAAGTTACATAACCACACAGATTAAAACCAATTAAAAAATGTGCAAAAATGCAAAACCCAAATAGTCCATGAGTATTTGCATGTACTGGTTTGGGATTTATTTTATGTATTTACAACTGCAGGGGCCCCACCCCTACTCATGGGCTATGTGGTTTTGCATTTTTTGCACTATTTTTTAATTGGTTTTAATCTGTGTGGTTATGTAACTTAATAAATTGATTTTGTTTATATACTTTACTTTGTGCTGTGTCTGCGGTCATTTGTCAACCCTTTTTCTTCCTTGTCCAGAAGGTGGATTTCTCTGATGAATCTTCAGTAGAATTACACTACAGCTGCCGCAAATACTGCAGGAGACCTACTGGAGCCCGTATGGATCCAAAATACACCCAGAAAAAAGCTAAATTTGGTGGTGGAAAGATCATGATCTGGGGGTTACATTCAGTATGGGGGTGTGTGAAACATTTGCAAGGTGGAAGGCAATATCAATAGCGTAACAATTTCAAGAATATAACTACCTTTTATATTCCAAATCATAAAAGGGGTCAAATTCTGCAGCAAGATGGTGCTCCATCTCATACATCCATCTCTACAACAAAGTTCCTCTAGGCAAAAAAGATCAAGGTGCTCAAGGACTGGCCAGCCCAGTCAGCAGACAAGAACATCATTGAGCATGTTTGGGGTAGGATGAAAGAGGAAGACAAAACCAAAGAATCTAGATGAACTCTGGGAGGCATGTAAGACTGCATTCTTTGCTATTCCTGATGACTTCATTAATACATTGTATGAATCCTTGTTGAACCGCATGGATGCAGTCCTTCAAGCTCATGGAAGTAACACAAAATATTAAATATGACTCTAATAGCACTACAACTCCATTCGCCAATGTTATGCAACATATATTTGTATTTTAGCTTAATTTTTTGTTTGAAAATCACATTACTTTCTGTGGGTGACAAAACTTTTGTCTTGCCAAAATCTGACCATTCTTTGTTCATTAAATGATCAATATTTCAGCACTGATGCCAATTTATTTTCTTAACATAAACCACATTTCGGAGGGTTTCAGCTTTCAAAAGAGTAATTTATACAACCAATGGATGAATTTAATGTCAGGTTATAAGCTTTATTTACATAACATGGATAAGCGACATAACGTTTGTCGAAGTGTACATGCACATACAAACACAGCTCTGTACATGCACATACAGATACACAGACAGCTCTGCTGCGTGCACAATACATGCACATACAAACACACACAGTTCTGCCACATGCACATACAAACACACACAGCTCTATTACATGTACATACTGATACACACATAGCTCTGCTACATGGACACTATATACTCAGCTCTGCTACATGTACAATACATGCACAAACACAACAGCTCTTTTACATGCACAATACATGCACATACAGATACACATACAGATATACACAGACATACACACACCGATATTCACACACATACAGATAGACAACACACATATACAGATATACACTGTGAGGTAGCACCCCGGGGTACTCGCTTGGCACGGGGAAATGACATTAGCGACTACATTTTAACGGAACATAACCAGCGGATTTATTGTTTTTCTGTCATAAACCGCTTTCATCACATAAAACATAACGCCGTATTTACTTTTCATATGACACAACTTCCACATTAGTAAATCACATGACATACATTACAGGACATTTACATGAGAATCAACGGGACCATATCATGACCTATTGTTGGTCTCAATGGCGGTTACCTCCGCCTAACACCCTGACAAGGATCCTTCCCCATCCTACGTAGGGATCCTCAACCTACACCTAGGGAGTCTCAACCCATGCTGCATCATACACTTTCAACGGGTCCTTTCACGACTACCCAGCCGGAACCCAATGGCGGTTATGGCCACCTGACCTTCCTTCACACCTGGATACATCAAATGGTACTTTTTCATACACCACTATGAGTCACCCAGTCACCTATCACACAGGGTAATTATCCATACGCCCTTGTGATGACACATACACCTTCACACATAGTCAACGGGACCATATCACGACTAGCACAGTCAGTCCCAAAGTCGGCTATACTTATGACCACCTGGCCCTTGAGCCGTCCTCGGTCTCTCTCACCATCAATATGACCACCTGGCCCTTGAGCCGTACTCGGTCTCTCATATCACACATATGACTGCCTGGCCCTTGAGCCATCCTC